>JAJPUD010018897.1:962-27654 GCA_023553655.1 Myrmecobius fasciatus | reverse complement strand
TGGGCAAAGAAACTCCTAATTATTACTCTAATTTCCTCTTCATTGGAGGAAAGTTCTCCCTTATCATTTTTGAGACTAATAATTTGATTTTCCTCTTTTCTTTTTCTAATCAAATTAACTAAAGGCTTATCTATTTTGTTGGGTTTTTCATAAAACCAACCCTTACTTTTATTTATTAATTCAATAGTTTTCTTATTTTCAATTTCATTGATCTCCCCTTTAATTTTCAGAATTTCCAATTTGGTATTTAATTGAGGGTTTTTAATTTGGTCTTTTTCTAGCTTTTTTAATTGTAAGCCCAGTTCATTGATCTTCTCTTTCTCTGTTTTACGCAAGTAAGCATCTAGAGATAAAAAATTACCCCTTATAACCACTTTAGCCGTGTCCCACAAATTTTGGTATGTTGTCTCATTGTTGTCATTCTCCTGGATGAAATTTTCGATTGTGTCTATAATTTGCTCTTTCACCCATTCGTTCTTCAGGATTAGATTATTTAATTTCCAAATAACTTGTGGTCTATTTTCTCCTGGCCTTATATTACATGTGAGTTTTATTGCATCATGATCTGAAAAGGATGCATTTACTATTTCTGCTTTTCTGCATTTGATTTTGAGGTTTTTATGCCCTAACACATGATCAATTTTTGTATAAGTTCCATGAACCCCTGAGAAAAAAGTATACTCCCTTCTATCACCATTCATTTCCTCCAGAGATCTATCATACCTAACTTTTCTAGCCTTTTGTTAACCTCCCTAACTTCTTTCTTATTTATTTTGTGATTTGATTTATCTAATTCTGAGAGAGCAAGGTTGAGATCTCCCACTAGTATAGTATTACTGTCTATTTCTCCTTGCATCTCTCTTAACTTCTCCTCTAGGAATTTGGATGCTATACCACTTGGTGCATATATGTTAAGTATTGATACTGCTTCATTGTCTATGGAACCCTTTAGTAAAATATAGTTTCCTTCCTTATCTCTTTTAATTAGATCAATTTTTGTTTTTACTTGTTCCGAGATAAGGATTGCTACCCCTGCCTTTCTTTGTTCACCTGAAGCATAGAAGATTCTGCTCCAGCCCTTTACCTTCACTCTGTATGTATCTCTATGTTTTATATGTGTTTCTTGTAAACAACATATTGTAGGATTCTAGCTTTTTAATCCAGTCTGCTACCCGCTTCCATTTTATGGGAGAGTTCATCCCATTCACATTCATAGTTAAAATAACTATATCTGTATTCCTTGCCATCTTATTTACCCAGAGTTATGATTTTCTCTTCCCTTTCCCCTCTCTCTCTTCCCCCCTCCCCAGTACTTTGCTCTTGACGACCACCTCCCACCAATAATCTTCCTCCCTTTAGAGTCCCTCCCTCCCCTTTATACCTTTCCCCTAATCCTTCTATTAGTTTATCCCTTTCCTTTTCTCCCCTCCCTCCTACCTTCCCTTAAGGAGGGTCAGGCCTTTCTTTGAAGCCAAATGTGTCTGATATACTCTCTTAGAGTCCAATCTAATGAGAGTAAGGTTTACACAATACTCATTGCCCTCCCTTCTTTCCCTCAATTATATTAGATCTTCTATGTCTCTTTATGAGATTTTGCCTTATTTTACCTCCTTTATTTTTACTTTATTTTGCCTCCTTTCCCTCTTCCCCCCCTTTTTTTCAGTATGGTATCCCTTCCACCTCTAATTTCTTTTCCATTATTATCAAAGAAAAATCAAATTATACTGCCATTCTTTAAGGATACCTATAGTAGAAATATAGTTCTCAAGAGTTTTCCTTTTTACCTTTTTATGCTTCTCTTGAGTTCTCTATTTGTAGGTCAAATTTTTTGTTCAGATCTGGTCTTTTCATTAGAAATAGGTGAAATTTTCCTGTATCATTGAATGACCATCTTCTTCCCTGGAAGATGATGCTCATTCTAGCTGGATAATTTATTCTTGGCTGTAATCCAAGTTCTTTTGCCTTTCGGAATATCTGATTTCAGGCCCTTCGATCCTTTAAATTGGAAGCTGACAGATCCTGTGTAATTCTAATTACACTTCCTCTGTATTTGAACTGTTTCTTTCTAGCTGATTGCAATATCTTTTCCTTGGTGCGTTAGTCCTGAAATTTGGCCACAATATTCCTTGGGGTTTTAATTTTGGGGTCTCTTTCTGGAGGTGATCAGTGAATTCTTTCAATGCCAATTTTGCCTTCTGATTCTAAAACATCAGGGCAATTCTCTTTCATGATTTCCTGGAAGATAGCATCCAGGTTCTTTTTTTCATCACAGCTTTCAGGGAGTCCGATAATCCTTAAATTGTCTCTCCTGGATCTGTTTTCCAAGTCAGTTGTTTTTCCTAGGAGATTTTTCATATTTTCTTCTATTTTTTCATTTTTTTGTTTTTGTTTGATTCTTGAAGTCTTATTGAGTCATTTACTTCTATTTGTTCAATTTTAATTTTTAAAGTATTATTTCCTTCAGTTATCTTTTTTAGCTCCTTTTGTAGCTAGCCAATTGAATTTCTTGATTCAATGCATTCTTTTTCCATTTTGACAGTTTTGTTTTTCAGTGAATTGTTGTCTTTTTCCAATTCACCAATTTTGTTTTTCAGTTCACCATTTTTATTTTCCAGTGAATTGGTGATTTTTTCCAATTCACCAATTTTGTTTTTCAGTGAACTGTATTCTTTTTCCAATTTACCAGTCCTATTTTCCAGTTTTTGATATTTCTGTTGCCCTGATCTCAATTTATTTCCCCATTCTTCTTCTAGCTCTCTTTTGAGATTCTTAATGCAATCATCCAGGTAAGCCTTCTGAAAGTGAGACCAACTTAAGTCTGCCTTTGTGGCTTCATCTGGGATTGTTTTCATAATGTCAGGATCTGGGGACTGTTCTATTTTTTCTCTGTAAAAGCTTTCTATGGTGAGAGCTCTCTTCTGCTTCTTGCTCATGATTTAAAGTTGGGATATTGGTCAAAAGCAGAAAAAACTGCAACAATTTGTATTTGCCCTGGGGCAGTTTGCCGAGTTGACTTCCGGTCTGAGGCTGGTCGGGCTAGATTCCCACTAGGACCACGTTTTCAGCTGGTCTCGATCCACCCTTTTCCAAAGGCAGATCTGCCAAAGCGCCTGCCCGCAAGCAGGGCAAAGTGGCCCAGGCGTCTCCCAGGGGCTTCCTGGGTGCCTAAAATCTGCCCCTCTATCGCAGCCCTGACTTCCGCCCCCGCCTGGAGTCTGATCGTGACCAGCGGCCGATTTCCCCTGAGGCTAACCTTCTCCGGAGTTCTTTCAAGGTAGATTTTTGATAGAAGTGCGTTGTAGTCCAAATGTTTGGCGGAGCCCTCACTCCAAAACCAGTTCGAAGGCTCACTTTGTCTGGGTCTGAGGGAAGGTCCCAGGAGTTCACAGAGAATGCTGTCTGCAGTTCGCCATCTTGGCTCCGCCCCCGGCAAATGCCTTTTTAAAAAGCTATTTGTTGCTAAATTTCCTTTATGTATGTATATGATTGTGTTGTATGTGTGCATATCTATGTACATATAAATGTAAATATGTATATATGCACATATGTATAAATACGCACATATCAATTCCACCAGTATGTTTGCATGAGTTCTGTGGATGACTCTCACTCTTTCCCAATCACCAATGGACTAAAGCAGGGCTGTGTGCTTGCTCCCATGCTTTTTAACATAATATTTTCAGCAATGTTGTCAGGCCCTTTAAATGAAGATGAAAATGGCATCAAGTCCAGTTACCATAGTAATAGTAAATTATTTAACTTAAAGGCTACAAGCCAAGAGTAAAGTGTAGGGAGAGTTAGCATATAACTTTTTGATCACAGATGATTGTGCACTAAATGCAGCTTCTGAGGCTGAGATGCAAAAGAATATTGATCAATTCTCTGCCACTTGTGCTGATTTTGACCTGACAACTAACACCAAGAAAACTGATTCTCTATCAGCTAGTACAGCTAGGTCCTCTTTGAGAAGGAAGTAAAGATAACAAGAACTATATGTGGAACCATTGGCTACAAAAAATGGGAAAAAAAAATTTGTGGATAAGTTCACTTACCTTGGCAATATACGTTCCAAAAGTGTACACATAAATGATGAGGCTGAGGTAGGTATTAACAAATCTACAGTGTTTGGGAAGCTCTGAAAGAAAGTGTGGGGAAAAAGTTATTAGACAGCTTATCAAACTCAGGGTCTACAGAGCCATTGTACTGACTCATTGTTGTGCTTGTGAAACTTTAATGGTATACCAGCACCACATCAGGAAACTGAATTGCTTGAATTTGAATTCTTTTAGGAAGATTCTGAAAAGAACTTGTCAAGATCAGGTCCCAGACACTAAGGTCCTTTCTGGAGATGAAGCACCAAGCATCCAGAGTCTAGGCAGCACAACTTCAATGGGTTGTTCATAAGTGCCAAATGTATGCTTGTTTAAAAGACTACATTTTTTTGGAGAGCATACACAACATAATTGTTCACACAGAGGTCAAAAGAAACTATCCAAGGACACCCTCAAGGTTTCTCTGAAGAACTTTGGAATTAATTGTGAAAAAGGGAGATACTAGTTTAGCAGTTTCCAGAATAGGAGGTCCACATCTAAAAAAAAAAAAAATGCTATGCTCTATGACCAAAGCAGAATTGTAGTAGCTCAAAATAAATGTGAGATGCACAAATTAGAGATATCTCCACTTCAAATGTTCATATGGGACTATTTGTAAGCAAATTGTAGCAGAGCCTTCTTAACTTACATTGGTCTGATCAGCCATAGTTGGATACATTGTAACTTGATCCTGACACCATGAAGGCATTTTGGTCCTCTTTGAGCATGATGTTAAGAAGGTATTCAGGAGGATGTGGGGATTTGAGGATGTGTGTGTGTGTGTATGTGTTTACGTGTGTGTGTGTGTGTGTGTGTGTGAATGTTTGTGTCCAACAACTGGGAAAAGGAAGCACTTTCTAAAGAAACTGATATGTATGTTAGTGTATATGTATGTATCACTTTCTTAAGATAGCTCCTTTTCCTGCTTATTAGATTTTACTTTGTGACTTCAGATTTTCACTTTTTCTGTTTCCTATCCAATTCAGTCTGATTTCCCCTATACTATTTTAGTTCAATTATTTTTCTGAATGTCTAAGTTACCTACCATAGTATGCTTGTTTTCCTCTCCTCTACCAGAAATTTGAGTTCAAGTGGTAACTTCCCTCCAATTTTCTCACCATTTTCATGCCAGCACCTAGATCCCAAATTATTAATGGGAAAGTAGGGATGAAACCATTTCTGTCATCTCTACTGCTTATAATTAAGGAACATTTCAAATATATACATAGATATACACATATATGTATATACAACTTAATATTTAAAGTACTTGACATTCACTGGTGCTGTAATAATCTTGCCATTAACACTCTCAAATAAACAGAAGTAAGGCCAGTGACTTTGCACAGTTCACCTTAATCTAATTGCATTTATAAGTCATGATCTGTTGGTCCTCTTTGAGAAGGAAGTAAAGATAACAAGAACTATAGACAATGCTCCTGAAGTAGTATTGCTCTTTTACCAAAATGACTCACTCCATTGTGACTATTTAGGCACTTAGAGGTACAGATTAAGTCCATACCCTAGGGGCACTTTTCTTATTGATTGTAGTTTGTTATTGATATTGTCTTTTTTCTAAGTAGTTTTAAGGAGTCATCTGGACTTTCTATGTTCTTTCTATGTATGCATGTTCTTATTTTTTCACTATAGACCAGGTAAATAGTAAAAAAGAGTCAGGCCAGATGAATCATAAGGCAAACAGGTCACCATGCTTAGATACACTTCTGTCAAGTATGAATAATAATACCTACCTATATGGTAAAATGATATCACATGAGTGAAAATTTTCAAAAAGCATCAGGAGCAAAGCAAATATAAGGCAAGAGGAGAGAATAGAATGTCTACCAGATTTGGAATCAAAGGAATTCAGTTTGAATACCAGCTCTGTCACCTGCTTGACCTTAAGCAAATCACTTAACCTTTTACAATTTGTTTCTTGATCTATAAAATGAGGAATTTGGACTGATTGACCTCTGAGATCATTTCAGATCTAAATCTGTGATACTTATTGTCCTATTATTAAGATTACATACTTGTCTCATCAACTTCTCAGAAAAATCTATTTTTTAAGGTGTCTTTAACTTATCAAGTCTAAATTCTTTTATATTTTTGGTGAAATTACTCATCTCATTATTATTGACTTCAATAAGTTTTGCTACATCAGCTGAAGGCTTTAAAAAAGAAAATATCATCTACATTTCCATTTTGGATTAGTTACTTTTTGAAGCTCAACATACACTAATAAATAAAATGGAGAACAAAGAATTAAGAAAGAAAATACTCTCCATCTGTCTATGTCAAAGTTCTTACCTTGAGTTTTATTAACTTTTAGAAAAATATTTTAATAAGTGAATTCAATAAAATTGGTTTCCTTTGTAAATTTATGTATTTTATTTTATACATTAAAATAATATTTTGAAATGGAATGCATAGTTTTCACCAGGCTAAAAAGGGCATATATATATATTATATATATAAAGAGAGAGATCCTTGTCTTTATAATATAACTTTGTAAAATTAAACCTCATTTTCTTTACTTTTACTCATTGTTTATTTAGCCTCATGAACCCAGGAAGTTTTACTTCCCTTCTCTGATTCAAATTTCCAAGTAGGACTTGAGTTAAAAATGTACTGAGCAGAAGTGATACATGATTTGAGTACTTTGAATGTGGAAGAATCTCTCAGCATTGTGGAACCACCCATTTCCATCAAGCAGTATTCTACTAATCAAGAGATAAATATAAGAATGGAAGGAAGAAACTACTGCTGAACACAAAGGACATACATCATAAGTGTTGAATTGACTTAAGAGACCATGTCAACAGCATAGACATATATAGAGCCTGACTCTAGTTTTCTGACACACTTAGAATATATGCAACAAATTGTCTCCAAAATCAAAATAAACTGGAACTTTCTTTAGCCTTGACTGAACTCAGTGTCTCCCACAATATAATAATAACAATAATATCTTATATTTATATATGGTTTACAATGTGCCAGACACTATGCTAAATGTTTTACAGTTTTTATATATTTGGTCCTCACAACAAACCGGGGAAGTGTTTTTGTTGTTATTGTTGATATTAACTCATTTTACAGGTGACAAAGATATATTAAATGACTTGCCTGAAATCACACAGCAATTAACTGTCTGAGACTAGATTAAAACTCAGGTCTTCTTGATGCAAAGTTGAATGGATACTCATTCTATAACATCACCTGACAGTATGATAGTTGATAAAACATAGCTTTAGGAACTTTTTGCAGTTCCTTTTTTAATTTTCTAAGAGCTAGTTTTTTTTTTCTCATTTTATAAATATACAATCATATATGTGATCTCTCAGGATTATTTGTGTTATGGCATTTTTTTGTGGGGGAGAAGGAATAGGGTGATAGATGGAAAGGATAGTCTAATAAGGAGTGACCATCTATAGTTTCTCTCACTCACAAATGCTTAAGATGGTTGTATGTAAGGACCGAGAATATACTCAGTAGTAAGTTCCAAATAAATGTCAAGGACCCAGGATAAGTAAAGCTAAAACAAAGCTCTGGAGAAGGGGTGGGTACAGCTGTACATAAGGTCAGGAGAAAAGCCTAGAAACCAAAGTTGAAGCAAGTGAAAAGAATTAAATTGGAAAGCCATGGCTAGCATACCTTTACATTCCAAATGTCAATGTATGACTTATCAGGACAAGCCTGAGGTCAGGAAAAAAAAGAATGACTATAAATGGGAGTACATAAATACTAAAGGACAAAACAAAACTTTCTTCAGCATATTTTCAAGAGTAACAGTCAGGAATCAGAAGATTTTCAAAAATCAAAAGAGAAGGGCCAAGTTAACAGGAAAACAAATATAAAGTATCCCCAACAAGGACAGACCTTGATGACTAAAGTAACTTAATCACTTTGGTTTTAGGATTCTCTTAAGAAGGAATCCCAGTATGATTCTCCTAATTACAACAGGTGATTGACATCACAAGATCAGTTCATAGCCAGTTTGAACAAAATCCAGCAAGGAGCATTGTCAGAAAGATCCAAAGCCTGTCACTGTTACATTACCAAAAAAAAAAAATCTCTTGCTATTTATAGCTAGTAAACATTTAAAAATCACTATCCCTCTAATGTTGGGCACTAGTGAAAAAATAAGACAGTGAACTCCCCTGATGCATCATGGTTAAGTTCTTCCATGGAGATGACTCCAAAGACTAGAATTAATCATTTAAAAAATCCATTTGTGGTTAAGACTATCTCTAGTCTCATGGTGAGATTAAGCAGGACAGGAACCCCATGTACTCTAGTGCTGGCTATTGCTTCATGGGAAATGACCAACAGCTGGGAAAAAGACACAGAGTAGCAAATCCTCAGGGATTCAAAATGGGATCAATGAAATTCCTCTGCTCTGTACTTTTTTAAAACTCTCATGAGAAAAATAGATGGGCAGATGGTAGTTTAAAGTTTAGACTGAGAAGGAAAAAAATCAAGGAAAGAAAAATTCTGTTCACTCTTTTAATTTATCCTAGTAGATTATTTAATAAAAAAATCTTGCATGTATTTTGTTAAAATAAAACTTTAGAAAAAAGTGTTGAATATTCATTACTGGAGGACCACATTGAGATACCAAGGATACAAATCTCTTAGACACTAATTACTTGACTAGAAATTTAGAAGTTCAGAAAAGTAAACTATAGAAAATCTTATTCCTGAAATGATGTGAAGGGTAGAAATAAAAACATCCTTTCCTAGGCAAAAATGAAGAAAAGAACAAAACTTGCAATTTATCATTCATTCTTTGCTTATACAGATATTATATAATAGAGTATCACCTCAAAGATGATGTCAGTGAATCTTCATGGAAGGTAAAAAAAAAACAACAACAACAAAAAATTGCCCTGTGGTAGCCAGATCCACAAAATCCATTTCAAGGATGAGCATGGAAGGAATGAAAACTTAAAACATTTCAAAATTTTCTTCCTGCATATGACATTCTTCAGAATAACCAATCAAATACCACCTAGACTAAAAATAAAAACAAAAAATGCAAAGTCATTTTGTTTCTCTGATTGCATATCATTGAGCTTGATGTTGCCAACCATACCCCTAATCCATCATCTGTGCAAGTGTTATGAAGACCAATGCAAGACTAACATAACAGTTGAATAAAAAGTCTGCCATCATTGGATTAACAACCATATAAGCACAATTTGGAGAGCTTTTCATGGGGAGTAACTTTGTTTCTTCACTTCATGGATCTTACAAAGCATTTTTTTCAGTCACTTTCTTCCCAGCTAATGCATTTCAAATTGAACTGTTGTTTCTTTAACTCAAGTTACATTATGAGTACTTATCAGTTTTATCCTCCTAATCTGACTAATCTTGGTCAAATTAGTCACAATGACACAACTGGCTGTGCATATTGAGGAGATCTATAGCCAATCTGGATGTTTAATGTTATGGGGGCAATTATTGTTTTGTTTTGTTTTGTTTTTTTCTTAATTTACCTTCAGATACTTTTATCATGAACATATTGAAAATGTCATTTAATTGCAGATAGTTACCCAGAAAAAAGAATATAGTAGATAGAAATCTATTTTTGGTTATATGACTAGTTTGTGGTATATGTTTGAGAATATAGATTACATTTCTTTGCTGAAGCTTATTTTGACACCATTCATCAAGAATCTTATAGTACTTACTATGGGCAAGGTACTATGCTAAGTACTACTGTGCTATATATTAAGGAGATAAAAATGCAACAAAAAAAAATCCCTGCTCTGAAGAAGTTTGTTGTCTTACAAGAAAGGAGACAATTCGATATAATATAAAAGTAATAAAGATAAATTACCTGGCAAAACTTCAGTATGTTCTAAGGTCTCCCAATAGTTTGCTGCTGCTGCTAGCCTAAATATCATGGTTAAGTCCATCAATTTCACTTTATACAACAAAATAATCATGATATGAAATGGAGCCTATAATCCCTACATCCTTCACTCTGTGCCTAAGTTTTTGTGATTCTTCTCCAATATACACATGTGCTCCTGGATTCATAATGCCAATCTCAAATCCTAAGGCTTTTCCATCTGCATATTCGACCTGCATTAAATGAGAAAGTTCACTCTTTTGTCATATATTAGGGGAAAGAAGAAAATAAGATTAGGTGTCAGAAAACCAAGTTGAAATTTAGAAAAATGACTTAATTCCTCTCAGCTCCAGTTTCTTCAGCTATACGGCAAAATGATTTCAATATATACTTTTTTTTGGTCTCTTTCAGCCCCACAATTCTAATTCTTTAATTTTTTAAAGATAAGTGGGACTACACAAGGTCAATACAAGGCAAAATCTTGAAATATGTCCTCAGTCACCTTCCATTTTACATCCTGCACTCCCTTTTAGCTTCACTGATTTCCCAGGCATTTCAGCTAGAGCCCACTCCCATCCCCTTGCCCAGAGTTTCCTACTGCTGTACATCTACTAAGAAGGACCTCACCTTCCAGACCATCTGACTCTCTTCCCTTATCCTACATCCTATCCCTTCAGTATATAACTAACAAGGTAGCCAGATAAACTAATTTCAGCTGAAATATGTATGACTGAGTTATAAATGATTGTGCTAGTCCTCCCAACTAAGCATTTACAATTTAATAAAAGCCTTTAGTGATTTAGCCCAAGGGACTGAGTGTTGTGAGAGGAATCCCATGGTGCCATAGATAGCAAAGTAGCACACAGGACTCTACAATTAGTAAGACTTAAGTCTGAATCTTTTTTCAGCATTTACTAGCTAGCTGAGACTGGTCAAGTCCCTTAGCAATTCAGTGCCTCAGTTTTCTCATCTATAAAAGGGAGACACAAATTGTACCAATCTCCTAGAATTGTGGCAAATGAGATAGCATGTATAAAGCACTTTATAGACTTTAAAACACTATGTAAATTCAAGTTCCTCTCTTTATTATGGTCTTTCTGAAGTTTTCCTCTCCCTTCCTTTCCAAATAAACCCTGATTCCATTTTTCTATTAAGGGCTTAGCCTGTGTATGCTTACTGCTGGATTCTCATTGCCACTACTTCTATGAATATGAATTGCTAGTTAACTTGCTTTGTATGAAGAACTGAATAAAGAGTTTCACCCTTAACTTCTAGCTCTCTTTCTCTGTTCTCTGGCTCTCATCTTCCTGGCAATCTCAAATATTTTAACTCAGGGAATATATTTATCATCCTTAACCTAATTTTCTGTCCTAGTTGCTTTTTTTTAATGAGTTGTGGCAACTTGTTCTGATCTTTTTAGTAAAGGTGCCCTCACTACTTTTTGTATTAGTCTAGAATATGTGCCCAATGATACTGCCTTGCCCATTCCTGACCCAACCCTGCCATGTTTCTTCCCTCAAGAGTTGCTTCCAAAGGAAATATATTTTTCTTGCTCAAAACCACCTCTATTTTATGTCCTATCAAATTCCATTTGTCTTCCACATCTTTGTCATAATTCAGATTATTAACCCATTCACTATGTCTATGTTTCCATACCTACATTTGCTGACTTCTCCACAGACATGCTTACTCTATTCCAGGGAACTGGTTTTCTAGAACAAAGCTTCTTTTAAAAACATTTTTATTAAAGCTTTTTATTTGCAAAACATATGCATGGGTAATTTTTCAACACTGAGCCTTGCAAAGCTTTCTGTTACAAATTTTTCCCTCTTTCCCACTACCCCCTCCCCTAGATGGCAGGAAGTCTAATACATGTTAATTATGTTAAAATTCTTGACAAATCAAATATGTGTATACATATTTATACAGTTATCTTGCTGTACAAGAAAAATCGGATCTACAAGAAGAAAAAAATCTGAGAAGGGAAACATAATGCAAGCAAACATCAATAGAGAGTGTGAAAATGTTATGTTGTGGTCCACATTTCATATCCCTTTCTCTGGGAGTATATGGCTTTCTTCAACACTGAACAATTGGAACTGGTTTGAAACATCTCATTGTTGAAGAAAACCATGTCCATCAGAATTGATCATCAAATAGTCTTCTTGTTGACATGTACAATGATCTCCTGGTTCTGCTCATTTCACTCAGCATCAGTTCATGCAAGTCTCTCCAGACCTCTCTAAATCATCCTGCTGGTCATTTCTTACAGAACAACAATATTACATGACATTCATATACCATAGTTTATTCAGCCATTCTCCAATTGATGGGTATACATTCATTTTCCAGTTTCTAGTCAAAACAAAAAGGGCTGCCACAAACATTCTTGCACATGTGGGTCCCTTTCTCTCCTTTAAGATCTCTTTGGGATGTAGGTCCAATAGAAACACTGCTGGGTTAAAGGGTATGCACAATTTGATAACTTTTTGAGCATAGTCCCAAATTACTCTGCAGATGGTTGGATCCATTCATAGTTCCACCAACAATGTATCAATGTCCCAGTTTTCCCACATCCCCTCCAACATTTGTCATTATCTTTTCCTGTCATTTTAGCCAATCTAACAGGTGTGTAGTGGTACCTCAGAGTTGTCTTAATTTGCATTTCTCTGATCAATAGTGATTTGGAGCACATTTTCATATGACTAGAAATAGTTTTAATTTCATCATCTGAAAATTTTTCATATCCTTTGACCATTTATCAATTGGAGAGTGGCTTGAATTCTTATAAATATGAGACAATTCTCTATATATTTTAGAAATGAGGCCTTTATCAGAACCCTTAAATGTAAAGATGATTTCCCAATTTATTAGTTCCCTCCTAATCAGGTCTGCATTAATTTTGTTTGTACAAAAACTTTTTAACTTAATATAATCAAAATTATCTATCTGCTGTTCAATTAAGATTTCCAGTTCTTCTTTGGACACAAATTCCTTCCTTCTCCACAGGTCTGAGAGGTAAACTATCCTATATTCCTCTAATTTGCTTATAACATTACTCTTTATGTCTAAATCATGAACCCATTTAGATTTTATCTTGGTATGTGGTGGGTCAAGCCCTAATTTCTTCCATACTAGTTTCCAGCTTTCCCAGCAGTTTTTTTGTCGAATAGTGAGTAGAACAAAGCTTCTTAAATTCTGGGTTATGACCCCATGTGGAGTCATATAACTGAATATGGGGGTCAGAAAATTATGATTTATTAGGAATAAATGTTTGATTTGTATGTCTGATTTATATACTTATATATGTGGGATCATATAAAATTTGGGGGGTTGAATGGGGTGAGTGGAAAAAAATTAAGAATACACTTTAGCAGTAAGAAAATACATAATTTTATGTATAAGAAATGATAACTTTCTTCCTCTCTAATAAGATCAAGATAATAGTAACTATGAGCATGGTAGCAGTTAGATGGCACAGTAGATAAAGCACTGGATTTGGAATCAGGAAGCCCCATCTTTATAAATTCAAATCTGAACTCATGACAGTTACTAGCTATATAATCCTGGGCAAATCACTTAGCCTTGTTTGCCTCAGTTACTCATTTGTAAAAGGAACTGGAAAAGGAAATATGAAATCACTCCAGTATTTCTGCTAAGAAAACCCAAATGAGGTCACCAAGAATTGGAAACTACTCTAATGAGTGAACAACAACATGCTAAAGTTCTGTGGCATGATCAATATTCCATAGGAAAAAAAAAGCATCAGGAAGATGTGAACCCAATTCCTGCCACTGATACTTTTATGTTAATGGATGAGTCATGTATCTTCTCAGGGTCCCAGACAACTCATTAAGTTTCAATTACAAATGAGTAGCCTAAAATCTGCCTCAAGTTAGGAAACTTTTTTGCCGGAAGCTTCATGTACTAATAAAATCACATGTCTAGTGATTTCCTCTCTTCTCTTTACTCCTAAATGGTATTTCTTGAATCTTTCTTCAAAATTGACTTTCTTCTCCACCTGAATACATTATAATATATTTCCTCATCATTTAGATTTTAGATAACTTATATTAGGCCTCCAAAACCAGCTGAATTCCAACCCTTCCTTTGGTGATCCACAAACTTACTGCCCACATCTTTGCTCCTCTCTCTATGACTCCCAATTTTTCCAAGTGAGAAAGGGGGATATAGTTGATATTTATTACCTTCTCCATCATCACCTATCAGAAACTTAAACTCTAACCCCATTAATCCTTACTAGCATGTTCTCTTCTCAGTACTCCCTTTCTCCACTTCTCAGGCAATCATTTCAGGGAAAACAAAAAGCTCTACTAGAAATATTCATGAATATTTTTAAAAATTCAGGCAATTAGTTAGATTTTTTAACACCATATTTTGTGGAATGAATGTATGTAGAACATGCTGATGAATGAAATTTTCACCTACAATCAGGATTTTTTGGTTGTTGTGTCAATGCTCATATAAACATAAAGCAAACATTCTTCCATTGATGTTACAATTTTATTTTCTTCTACTTTAGAATAAACTGAGTTAATTTCAAGGATTGATTTCAGAATGTAAAAGCAAAGAAAGAAAAATTCTCAAGTGGAATTAGCAACAATTTATTGCTGAAAATGAAAGATGAAGAAATGAAACAGATAACTATCTCATCTAACTCTGAAACATTGCTTTCTTACTAAAACTGTCACTGAATTTCTTTAATTTGTGGCTAGTTTGCATATTCAACCAATAGATTCACTAGGAGAATCTGTTTACCAAAAACCCAGTTCTTCTCCCAGGCACTCAATACCCTCTTTCTGCTACAATATTTCTAAATAAATCCAAAGAAGTCAAAAGCAAAATATATATATATACATAACATTCCACACTTCAAAAAAAAATCATTGGATTTAATTTTATTTTGTAATGAGCTTTTAGAATAGTCATTAATGGATATAATCTTTTGTGTACTTTGTTAGTTAAATTTAATTCATTAAGAGAAAAAAAATCTAATGAAAATGTTTCCAAAAGATCATAATCCCATGCCTAGAGATTAATTCCTACAGGAAAATGAAGTCTGAAATCTTCCAAATGGAATATTCTTCAACACACTTCAGAAATCTTCCCTCTCCAACACCCATGCATTTAACCTAATGATTTTCAGATTTCCAATCTCTGTTGCCACAATGCTAAACAAATAACTACAGGTCAAGGGTCGGGAGAAAAGGCCTATATGGTGAAAGGTTGAATAACTTGAAAGAAAAGAGTCACAGTTTTAAGAAAAAGGTTTAACAGGTTTGGGACCCCTCAAGTGCTGACAAACAGTCAGCTCTTTCTTAGTTTGGGATCACCATGGAGGTGTCAACTTTTTAGCTGCTGGGGATTTTGGCTTTATTAGGTTTTTCCTTCTCTTTTTTTAATGAGTTAAGGAAAACATTACCACATTGCCAAAATTTTATTTCAAATTTAATTTATATTAGAATATAAATAGAAATTTGTATTTTATCTATATGTATATGACAAATACCTCATATATATATACATAAATATTCATTTACATATATAAAGAGCCTGAGAGGCAGTATACTAGATAGAATGATGGACTTGGAGTAGGAAATGTCTGAGTTCAAATCTAGCTTAATCTATTTACTAGTTGTATGACTCTGGGCAAGTCATTTAATCTCTGCCTTGTTTTCCTTAAAAATAAAATGGAGATAATAACAATACTTCACAGGTTTTTACTTTATAGATTGATAAAAGAAATCAAAGAAGATCATATTTGCAAACTGCTTAGCATACTGCCTTGTACATAGAAGGTATTTTATAAAATGTTCATTTCCTCTTTAGTATGACTATATATAAAATAATTAATCATGTATGGAATGGAAATAAATTGTGAGCAGAATATGGAATTGTCAATAATAACAGTATTCTCATAGGTAGAACATTGGCTAATAAAACACCTTACAACAATCCTATGAAACAGGTAGCATGAGTATTATTATCTCTATTTAACAGTGAGGAAACTGAAACAAAAGGAATTGGATTAGTCTGCTCAAGATCAAACAACTTGAAGTGTCAGAGTCAGAACTTGAATTCACATTCCCTGATTCCAAATCTCATTGTCCATCATTTTGTCTTCTTTGCTTGTGATGTTTGCTATAGTCATACCAAGACTATTCAAACACTAAGCATCACTCACCTCTGTGGAAATCTGTGCTTCACTAAATATTTGTTAGTAGGTTCAATTAACTTAAAATTCAACAAGTACTTACTCAGTGCAAAGTAATACATTATGAGGAAAACAAAAGAATAAGTCTCTGCCCTTAAACACTTTAACATTTAATAATCAAGTAGAAAGATAAATCTAGTACAAAGAAGAATTATGGAATTTCAGACCTGAAAAGGGCCCCCAAAATCATGACATAAACCCTTTATTTTACCCATGAGGAAAAAAGAGAAATCAAACACAGAGAAATCAAGTAACTTGCTCAAAATTACACTTCTAATATGTTGCAAAGTTGAGAATCAAATCCAAGTTTTATAATTCAAAATTCACTACTCTAAAGAAATGGATCCCTCAGACTTGGAAAAGATCATGAATATCATAAAATATAGCAAAGATTTGCACAAGAACTCCCCCTCACAACATACCCAACAAACAGTCCATAAGCCTTTGCCTAAAAATATTTAATGATGGGAAACCCAAGCAATGTCTTCCAAGATATACCTTTACTTTTGCAGACTTTTTTACATTTTTTTATCATAGAAGCTCTCCCAATATATGGACTTTATGAAATGGAAGCATCCTTCAGTCAAGCTGCTCACTCAACCTTGGAACTTTACATACTGGAAATAACTTCCACCCTGTGATTGACTGGTTCTTCCCAGACATTCCATTTTAAGAAGACCCCAATCAACTAAGTCTTCATTCAGCTTCAGTTTAAACTTTTTTACACAGCAGACTTTCTGTACATGCATTAGGCTTCCTTCCATCTTTCCCTTTCATCCTACTCTTTGGTTTTCTTTTATATGTTGAATTTTTCCAATCAGGGTATAATAATCTTGAGGGCAGGCACTCCCTCTTGATTTCATTTCAATTGTCAACATATAGCAAAGTATCTGCCATATAGAAAGCTTTTAGTAATGTTGATTTGACCACTTCCTGAGGCAGCCCATTTCACTTTTAAATAGGCATAATTATTAGGAAATAGTTACTTATAACCAGATCAAATCTGCTTCTGTAATTTCTACCCATTTCTGTATAGTTCCAGTCCTTAGGATTAAACAGAAAGAATCTAATTCCTCTTCCACAAGATAACTTTTCAAATGCTTGAAGGTATCATGTTGCTCTTAAGCCTTCTCATCTCCTGGATAAACATAGCCAATTCCATTAATTCATCCTTATGTAGCATGCTCTAGAGGCCTTTCATTATCCCAGTCACTCTTCTCTGGCTGCATTCTATCTTGTTGATTTCCTTCCTAAAATGTGGTCTTAAGAACTGAGCCCATTACTTTAGATATGATCTGACTGAGGCAGTATATAGAAGAGCCATGGCAAATCTAAGGCATCATGCCTCTCTTATCATAGCTCAATACTTTATTTGCTTTTTGGCCACCATATTATACTATTTGATCATATCAAACCAGCAGAACACTCTCAGAAAACAAAGCAATCATCTTCTATGCTTTTACTTTTGCAAACAGAACATAAACTAAATAAGATATTACCCACACTAAAGTCTGATCAATTCCAGAGCAACTCCAAGGATTACATCCAGAATTAACTATCCCAAAGTATCTATTTCAAGAATATCATTCTCTGTTCTGCTGTGATCTCATCTTTTATGAGAGGCAACTAGATGCTACAATGCTTATAATGCTGAGAATGAAGCTAGGAGCACTTCATTTCAAATAGGACTTCAAGTACTTACTACCTGTGTGACCCTGGGCAAATTATTTAACTTCTGCCTCTCTCAGTTTCTTGATCTATAAAATAATATAACAATAGAACCTATCTCTCAGAGTTTTTGTAAGGACAAAGTAGAATAATATTTGTAAAGTGACTTGAAAAACTTAAAACACTATATTAATATTACTTTAAAATAAGCTAAATAAATTCCTGAGTTTTCATTCAATTTTGTTCCACTCTGAGTTTCATTCAGGGTGACCACTTAATTCTAATAACTTTTGAATATGTTTCAGAAGAGGTTTGAGAGTTGATATAGTCTCTTAATTTACTTGGCTTGCTAAGGGTAATTGTAAATCTGACCTTTTAAGCTATTATTTTCCTGAATTCAACTAGAATGGGGGTACACATTTTGAAGAGTCACCTCATTCTGAACCTAGGTTTTCAAACCTGCACAGTTAAGACTCATGAACTTGTTCTAGAACTAACTACATTTCTAAAGAATGGAGTCCGGAGTGTTCAAGTTGGCCTAGAACTTGATGATATACAGTAGTTTTAAAATAACTCTCATGACTCAATACAGACTGGCATTAGGCAGAATAGAAACAAAATTGATCAATTTAAGATTAGCAAATTCATAATGGACAACATTTAAAGGAAAGCTATGTATAGGGTTAATAATTAGATGAGTAACTTAGGAAAAGTTGAATTATGTGGCTATGTCTCCTAAAAATGGGATCTGTGGAGGTTAGTATTTTCTAGTGGTAAAAAAGGATAAAAAAGAAAATTTTCAAAGCTACCCTTCCTGATTCCAAATGCTCATGTGTCACTAACTAGACCAGAGTTTGAACACTTTGGTGATAACGTACTTTGTGGATGCTTTTGGCTGGCCATCTCAGTAATCAGGTGCTTTGGATTTAATGAAGCTGCTACTATATTGGCCATTGAATAAAAAGAACTGATGCCCCAATGGACATTTTTTTTGAGTACTAGGTCCCTGGCTTATTCACTTCTCTTCGTAGCTTCAGGTAGAAGGAATATCCATCAAGTTTGTCACTGAAGGAGGCAAGGGGAAGGGAGGCTGGTGGAAAGGAATCGATATCCTTTCTCCCTCTCTAATATCTTGCCAGTTGATCCCCAGTGGCAACAAAAACAGAATGTCTGAACTAGACAAGTTCAAATCCATAGTTAACTTTTCTGCTTTGTGTTTCCTGACCTAAGAAGCTGTAAATCATGAAATGGACATGTCTAGGTCTGAAGGTAATTTTGTGAATTTGAAAATTCTGAAGGGCCTGGATATACTGGAATAAGTTGACTGATAATTCTAGGCATCATATATAAGTATAATGACTATCATTTTGTAGCTCTGATCATGAAAAACAGTCTCACTATTTCCTACATCTTTTTTTTGTTTTTTATCCTTACCAAGAATTTATTTTTTCTCTTACTTCCTCTATTCTTGAAAATCAAAGAAGAGATCAATAAAATTGAATGCATGAAGAGCATTGAATTAATAAATAAAACTAGGAACAGGTTCTATTGGAGGAGAAAAGAAATTGATTAATTTGATTTTTTTTTAAAAAAAGAAAGACAAAATTACCAGTATCAAAAATGAAAAGGGAAAATTAACGATCAATAAAGATAAAATTAAAACAATTATCAGGCATGATTTTGCCCAATTATATGCTAACAAATCTAATAATGGAAGTGAAATGGATTAATATTTCCAACAATAAACATTTCTCAGATAAACAGAAGAGCAAATAGAAAATTTAAATAACCCTACTTGGAAAAAGAAATCAATGAGCTCCCTAAGAGAAATGCCCCAAACCAGATGGATTCACAAGTGAATTCTATCAAACATTTGAAGAACAATTAATTCCAATATAAAGCTATCTGGAAAAGTAGGCAAAGGAGTCCTACCAAATCCTTTTTATGATACAAATATGTTTCTGATACTTAATCCAGAAAAAGCAAAAACAGAAAAAGAAATCTATAAGCCAATTCAATGAACAATGATGCAACAATTTTAAACAAAACACTAGCAAGGAGATTAAAGTAATATATCACAAAGATCCTATGTTACAACCGGATATAATTCATATGAAGATGAAAGACCGGTTCAATATAGAAAATTACAAATATAACTGACAAATAAAACAAACAAAAATTACATGATTACCTTAATAAATGGAGAGAAAGCTTTTGACAAAATACAATACTCATTCCTTTTAAAAAGAGCATTAGAAAGCATAGGAATAAAGGGAAATTTTTCTAAAATTATAAGTAGTATCTATTTAAAATTATCAGCAAGCATTACTTGCAACAAGGAAAAGCTAGAAGGCTTTCCAACAAGATCAGGAGTGTACTAGAAAAAACTATCTATAACAATGAAAAGAAAAATAAATTAAAAGAATAAAAATAGGCAATGAGGAAACAAAACTATGACTCTTTGCAGATGACACAATGGTAAATTTAAGAGAATTCTAGGGAAATAACTAAAAAAAACTTGTTGAAACAATTATCTATTTCAGTAAAGTCAAATAAGCCCATATAAATCATCAGCATTTCTATATATTACAACAAAATCCAGCAGGAAGAAATAGAAAGAGAAATTCCAGTTAAAATAACTGAAATATAAAATACATGGAAGTCTATCTGTAAAGACAAACATAGAAATTATATAATCTTATTATAAAACATTTTTCACACAAGTCAATTCAGATCTAAACAATTGGAAAAATATTACTTGCTCACCAGTAGTCTGAAATAACATAATAAAAATAACAACTTTTCCCAGATGGCTTATTCACTGCCGTATCATTCAAACTACCAAAACATATTTTGTAGAACTAGAAAAAAATTACAAAATTTATCTGGAAGGACAAAAGGTTAAAAATATCAAGATAATCAATGAGGGAAAAAAAAACATATGGAGGAAGGTAACTTAGACATAAAATATTTCAAACCTGTATTTCAAATGTTAATTATTAAAACAATCTGATACTAAGAAATAGCTTGATGGACCATTGGAATAGATGAGATACATAATACTCTGTAATAAATGGCCAAAGTAATTTAGTGTTAGATAGATCCCCAAAATCCAAAATTTTCAAAAAAGAATTCACTATTTGTCTAATTCCCAATTTTTAAAAGAAATTATGACAAATATCATATTTTTCTTATCTGTAAAATGGAAACAGTAGCATCTATCTCCCAGGATTGTGAGAATCAAATGAAGTAATATTTCAAAAGTACTCAGCATAATCCCTGGTATATAGTAAGCACTTAACAAATGTGTATTATTATTATTATATCAAACATAAATGATGTCTATTTATTATATTATAGCTTTCAAATAAGTATATGAAATAAGTAGGGCAATACAGTGACAATTCACAGAACTTTTATTTAATTCTGTTTATTTGTAGGATACCCAGGTGAGTATTTATAGAGTGCAGAGGGAGGTTCTATTTGGCTGCCACAAAACAGTGAGAGTACCTATGGGTGAAAATGCATGCTTTAACTCAAATATCAAAATAATTATGAGATAGAAACGTTGCAGATGGGCTATCTAAGCTTTAGGGGCTGGTAGAAAGTCTTGTAGCAGAAAATGGCAAGTCACAAGTTAACTAAAAGACATATGTACCATGAATAATAACATAGATATACATGGTAAAAAAATATAAGTATATATCAGATTAAGTTGAGAATTACTTAGTCTAAGCATTGCTATTTTCTTTACATGAAAAAGCTAGTCCAGTAACATAAAAGATAAAGTTTTTGGAGTAGTTGCAAGAAGTTAAATGAACAATTTTGATTACATTAAATTTAAAAGGATTTGCAAGAACAAAACTAATGTAACCAAAATTAGAAAGAAAAAAGGAAACTGTATGAGTGGCTGTGGGGAGAGGGAAACAAATTTAAGTTTCTCTGATGAATTTTTAAGTTAAATTTGAAAAAAAATATCTTATCATTTTGTCCCTTATTAATTGCAAAGCTAAAAAATCTATGGAGTCCATTAATTCTGATAAAAATATTTAAGCTTGATAAAAGAAAAAGTGAACACACCTCACTCAGGATAAAACTAAATTTGAGTCCAGGCTGATCTTTCTGCAAAATGAGAAAAATGTTACTTGCATGATAACTTACTTCCTATGGCTATGGCGAGAAAGAAAAAAGCTTTGTAAATTTTAGAACATTATATACAAAGTGTAAAATATTACAAAGGCAGTTAGTAGTGCAGTGGAAGTGCAAAAGAGTGAAAAAGACCTGAGTTCAAAATTAACCTCAGACATTTACTTATTATGTGATCCCAGACAAATCACAATCTATTTGCCTCAGTTTGCTCCTCTGTACAATAGGGATGATAGCATCTACCTCCCAATATTGTTGGGAAGATCAAATGAAATATTAATTCTGAAGCACTTAGCATAGTGCCTGAAACATCATAAACACCATATAAATGTTAACTACCAGCTCTTATTATTACTGAAAAATCATTTTTATTTTATAAAATAGAATACTAATAGAAACAAATTGTTATCCTGCTATTGTTATTGTTTTTACAGTTAACACTTTTGAAAAGTTTAGAGTAATTATAGTAAAATGTGTTGAATTGTAGAGTTTATTTTCTATAAAAAATAGAAAAGATTCCTTTCAAATGCCAACAAGTCAATATAGCCATATCCCACATGTATTCTAATCCAAAGTAGTTTTTTTAACCTTACAGTGAATTATAATGGGACTGATAGTATAAATTCTAATATCAAAGACTTATAGAATTTGAGAATATGAAGGGGTCTCAGCAGTCATCTAGACTGAAAGGAAGCCTCAGTATAATATACAATATCAGCCAAGTGGTCATCCATTCTCTTCTTAAAGACCTCTGATAAGTAAGAGCCTACCACCTCTCAAGACAAGAAATTCTACTTTTAGAGAGCTCTAATTGTTAGAAATAAGCTTTTTCTCCTTTATTTGCCTCTTTGAGTCTTTACCCATTTATCCTGACTATGTCCTCTGAGACCAAACAGAATATCCAATGCCTCTTCTACTCAATAAGCTTTAAAAGACTTGAAGGCAGCTATCATGTCTCCCCTGGGTCTTCTCTTCTATAGGCTAAACATCCCCATTTCCTCCTCTCATGAAAGCTGATACAAAACCAATAATGAATCACCATTATATACAAAAGCAGAGGTCCTAGGAGACAAAACCCTGTCTTACTACACCCCCCCAAAAAAATAGTGGAATCCTAGTGTCAAAATCAGGATTTCTTTAACTTTTTGTGTTATGGATCTCTTTGGCAGCCTATTAAAATATATGGATCCCCTCTCAGAATAACACTTGTTAATATATAAAATAAAATATGGAAGACTATAAAAGAAACATATTCTATTGAAATATAAGGTGTTTTTAAAGAACTACAGCTTTTATTATGTTTTAATAGTTTAAAACTTCAGTAAGACTTTTGGACAATCTATAGGGTTATTAAAATATAGGGTGCTACAAATGTTTTTGTGCTATTAAAACTTAAACTTCTCTAAGACTTTTGAGTAACTGTAAATGGATGTTAAGTTAAAAAAAGACCATAGGCTCTAAGTTAACAATCCCTTGTCTAAATAATGCAACTGAATAATTATTACCAGAATGCCATATGTAATATAAGAAAAGCAATTCCAACTTGAGAATAAAACAATCATTTCCAATTAATCACCCACTCAATCTCCATGTTTTCAGTCTCTTCATTTTCAGGAAAGATCAAAACTTCTTGCCCAGAAACTGATGGATTTCTGAAGCTAGAAAAATCAAATTTCTCATCATAAGAAGTTGAAAAAAATAGCTTCATTGATTAATATGAGTACTTGGTCACTTTATACTTGCCAAGCTGTTATTATCATACTTTGCTACTTGACATCCTACTCTGTGGTTTGACTTCTTGTGTGGATAATTATCTAGCTCTGAGTACTTAAGAAAGTTCTGTACGTGTACTGAAAACCTTTAGTTCTGAGGCTCAGTAAAGCAGGTTTTAGATATCAAGTGAACAATGGGTATCTTGAAAGAATATGCTCTGAAAAGAGAATGGAGATATTTCATGGAGAAGAGACTGTTGTTTCCCATGAAGGAAAGATGTCATTTCTGGAACTTTTGAAAGAATTAATTGGTTGATAGTTATTTTTCAATTCTGTGGGTCTTAACTGATGATTGCTCTTAACTGATGAAGCAACTTATCGGATCATTTTCCACATCTGACATGCTAATAAAAACTTCAACCCTGAGCATTCTAGGAGTCAGACTTGAATTCCTTCTACTCTCCAATATAAACTCTCCATTCAAATGAGATGGTTTATTCACAGAATCTACCACCACTACAAACCATCTTAATTTTCATATAAATCACTGTTCCTGTTGCAATACTACCTCTACTTCCACCCCAGACTGAAATTTTCAGTTTTTCACTGAGCAGAATTATTTAAGAAGTCCAATTTCAACTTTCTTCATGAAGTTTTATTCAATCATTCCATCCCCAGATTTTTCTTATTATTCTTCTTACATACTCAGTTTCCCTTCTACCCCTTAGCATTTGATTGGTCATAATCTGATAATATCCTCTAATTGGTTCAATTATATGTCACAGAAATGAAATCATAAACTTTTGAATTTGAGAAGTTCTTAGAGATTATTGAGATTTATCTCCCTAACATTGATATTCAAAGATATTGAGTTGGGTATCCTCTGTACAAACATAGATCTTAAACTCATTGAAGATATGGATTGAATCTCACGGTTTTCATATATCACTCCAAAGAGCTTACCATACATAGAGCTCAATAAAAATTGTATTTATTGACTACCGTGGAGTATCTCTAGAAAATCAGCTTCATTTTACTGATATACTCTGCCCCCTAGTAAGACCTATCTGGTTTCTTGTATCATTTGATTTTCTATAACTCTCCACATAGCTATAATAATCAATTTTGACATATGGGGCAAATAGTATGAAAGAAAACTTGAGGAAAATAGTATAAGATGCCCTCAAATTAACCGTGAGTCAAGAATAACCCAACATTTCTCTCTAAGGGAAACACTTAAGGACATCACATTCTCAGGCCACTGCTAGGCAGGAACAAGGTAGTTCCAGTATGGGGAAGGAGTTCTCTCAGTGAATAACTACAAAAAGGATAAATCTCCCATCTGGTACCTTCCCAATTTAGCTCATTCTTCCTATGTAGTTTCTCTGCTATTGATAGTGTAAAAGTGCTGCCAAAATGTTAATATAACCAACTTAAAAATACATAATTTTTCAAAATCACAATTTTTTTTATTTTTTTTTAAGCTTTTTATTTGTATAACATATGTATGGGTAGTTCCCCAACCTTGATCTTTACAAAGCTTTCCAATACAAGTTTTACCCCCAGTCCCCTCCCTTCCCCTAGATGGCAGGAAGTCCACTACATGTTAATAATGTTGAAATGCTTGAGAAGTTATGCAAGAAAAATCCTATCTACAAGAAAAAAAGAATCAAAGAAAGGCAACACAATGCAAGCAAATGTCAATAGAGATCATGAAAATGTTACGTTGTGGTCCATATTTCATGTCCCTCTTTCTGGGTGTATATGGTTTTCTTCAGTGAACAACTGGAACTGGTTTGAGACAATTCTTTATTGCAGAGATCCATGTCCATCAGAATTGATCATCATGTAATACTGTTGTTGCTGTGCATGATGATCTCCTGGTTCTGCTCGTTTCACTCAGCATCAGTTCATGCAAGTCTCTCCAGGCCTCTCTGAAATCGTCCTGCTGGTCGTTTCTTACAGAACAATAATATTCCATAACATTCATATACCATAATTTATTCAGCCACTCTCCAATTGATGGGCAACCCTTCTGTTTCCAGTTTCTAGCCACTACAAAAAGGGCTGCCACAAACATTCTTGCACATGTGGGTCCCTTTCCCTCCTCTAAGATCTCTTTGGGATATAGGCCCAGTAGAAACACTGCTGGGTCAAGGGACATGCACAGTTTGACAACTTTTTCAGCATAGCTCCAAATTGCTCTCCAGAATGGTTGGATCCGTTCACAGTTCCACCAACAATGTATTAGTGTCCCAGCCCTCCCACATCCCCTCCAACATTCATCGTTATCTTTTCCTGTCATTTTAGCCAATCTGACAGGTGTATAGTGGTATCTCAGAGTTGTCTTAATTTGCATTTCTCTGATCAATAGTGATTTGGAGCAACTTTTCATATGAGTAGAGATGGTTTTAATTTCATCATATGAAAATTGTCTGTTCATATCCCTTGACCACTTATCTATTGAAGAGTGGCTTGAATTCTTATATATATGAGACAATTCTCTATATATTTTAGAAATGAGGCCTTTATCAGAACCATTAAATGTAAAGATGATTTCCCATTTAGATGCTTCTCTCCTAATCTTGTCTGCATTTGTTTTGTTTGTACAGAAACTTTTTAACTTAATATAGTCAAAATTATCCATCTGGTGTTCAATTAGGAGTTCCAAGTCTTCTTTGGACATAAATTTGTTCCACCTCCACAGGTCTGAGAGATAAACTATATTACGTTCCTCTAACTTGCTTACAAAGTCCCTCTTTATATCTAGATCATGAACCCATTTAGATCTTATCTTGGTATGTGGTGTTAGGTATGGGTCAAGCCCTAATTTCTTCCACACTAGTTTCCAATTTTCCCAGCAGTTTTTGCCAAATAGAGAATATTTATCCCAAAAGCTGTGGTCTTTGGGTTTATCGAACACTAGATTGTTAAGGTTAATGCCTAGGTTGTCCTGATAACCTATCCTGTGCCACTGATC
>JAJPUD010018896.1:0-27656 GCA_023553655.1 Myrmecobius fasciatus | reverse complement strand
TATACTTGAAAAAGAATTCCCAGTATATCTATGTATTCACATCATCTGTATTGTTCTTTGCTTGAAGAGAAATTTTGAGTGAGAGGAAAATCCACTTTACTTTTGCAAAGCCCTGATTGTTAAACCTTGTTTTCTCATATTAGTTTTAAATTTCACTCTTTACCTCTTGCATCTTCTCAGTTTTTCATCTGGTCCCAAGAAGACCAGTTACAATCCTCTTCCATGGGAAAGTCTTTTGAACATCTGAAGCCAATTATTATATATTTCCCTTCCTTTCTCAGTCTGAATCACTCCCAAGTCTTTTCTTCTCCAATAACATTATCAATAGATATTCCAACAGCATGAATTCAAGACATTTCACAATTTTCTTATTTCCTTATTAAGGACTTTTCTAAAAATGGGGTACTTAAAGGCAATGATATGGTGTGTCTAAGGCAGAGTTTTTAATGCCATTGAAAATGGATGCAGTGGACTTCTTCACTCAGAGCTACTGAGTCTTTCATCCTTAAATATGTTTGAATAAAGACTGGATACGCACATGTCAACACTTAAATCTAATCACCTTGGAGTTCCCTTCCAACAGTGAAATTCTAGAAGGTTCTATAATTTAAAATACAATTCTGTGGTTTAAACTGAAGTCAGAAAAAAGATAGCTTTGTAACTTAGAATTCTAATGCTTCCTATCTATTTTAGTTTACTTCTAGTGTAACCATATCAATCTTGTTGATTTAATTATTATTTGCCCATGTGTGGAATCTCTAGATACTAGCTTACTTGACAGCATTAATATCACATAAATGAATGTATATTTTTCTTCTTGGAAAATGTAAAGCAATACTGTAATTTCTTCTAATGTGATAGACAAAGAAATAATGCATTCCGAACATCATATATTCAAAACAATCATGCCATAAAGTTTGAAAGACACATATAAAACCATTACATTTGGATGATCCATAGGGCTCTCATTTGTCCTCTTCTATTAACATGTTGAAAAGCTATTGGAGCCATTCGTTGTTTTATGCGTGAAGAATTGTCATTCTTGCTCTAGAGACATCTGAGTCATGTGCTGATCTGGTGCTGTCAGCTCTTCTGCTACTTGCACAGCTGTCATTCCAGGTTCTCCAGGGAAGACTGAACATCCTAATATGGCTAATGCCTTTGGCTACACACGTGCCCTGCTCTCTTAAGAAGGAAGACTATTTAGACATCTATATTTCTGATTTATTTTCTGATCAGGGTTATCTATCCACAAGGCTAAATGTTTTATAATAATCAAATGAGAGTGGCTATCAGTAGCCTTCTTATGAAAGGTTTTAAAACTCTTAAAATATGTTAAAACTACTTTGAGAAATAGCTGAACAGGGGCAGCTAGGTGGCACAGTGGATGGAGCACCATGCTGAAGTCAGGAGGACCTGAGTTCAAATCTGGTCTCAGACACTTCACATTCCCTAGCTGTGTGACCCTGGGCAAGTCACTTAACCTCAATTGCCTCAGCAAAGAGAAAATAAAAAAAAAAGAGAGAAATAGCTGAACTACCTTGAACAGACTACTTCTAAGGATCATTGAGGCTTCTTATGAAGTCCAAGTGCTGCAAGTTTGAGGGGATCATATTTCTTTCTATATGTTTATAAAATAGGGAGCAGGAGGTAGCTACATGGTATACTGGATAGAGTAGCAATACTGAACTCAGTAGAACGAGTTCAAATCTAGCTTCAGGCACTTACCTGCTTTGGGACCCTGGAAAAACGATTTAACCCTGATTGCTTCCAAAAGAAAAATGAGAAGTAAGCAATGTGGTAAAAAAAAGTCAACCACCCAGACTTAAGCCATCTGTTGTTGTCTTCTACTCTAGATCTGAAAGTCCCAGTCGAATGAATGTAATGGTCTGCTGTCAATTATCAAGAGACCCTGATGTTGACCAGCAAGATAAGTAATACATCAGAGATTAAATTTCCCCTCTGAAAATTCACTGCTCTCATCCTTTGTCAAAATCAAAATTCATAACTGTCAGCTAAATTCACTAGATAATCCCAATGGGGGTAAAGATCAGTAGTCCCTAAAGTAGCCAAAGATTCAATCTTTCAGACTTTTTTTCTACAAAGATCAGAATTAATATGAATTATATCCTGAAGCAAATAGGTAGTAGCTATCACACTTGTTTTCAAACTATATAACTCTTTTATTCCCAAGGTCATTAATCCACTATACTTCAGAATTCAGTGCATCTTGTAAATCATAACTCTTAAATGGGAAATCAATCTAAAACTGTTGTGGGGCAACTTCAAGACTGGCACTACCTGGCCAGGAAAATACATTGAGAGTGACAGTCATTTTATCTTCCCATAATTTAGTTATCCTCCTTCCAGGGACTAGAGGATATTACCTCTTTGTCTATTACTGGACTTGTATCAAAAGTGAACACAATGAAAATACTCAGAAATGGGATTTGAATGAATATGGACAAGTATTCTCTGGGCAGTGAGAATGGGGTTGGTGGACAGATGATAGAATCTTATTTCTTTCCACAGACAGGAATAAAATAAAGTCTTTATTAGGATATATCACTTTCCATAGTACTCAATTGGGGGGGGATAACTTTCATCTATACCTGAATTAGGGGTTTGAAATTTTCTTTTTGTTGTTGAATCAGTTGTTTTAGTTTTGTCTGAGGTTTCATGGAAAAATTCTGGAATGATTTGTCATTTCCTTCTACAATTCATTTTACAGATGAGAAACTAAGGCAAACAGGGTTAAGTGACTTGCTTGGGGTCACACAGTTAGTAAATGATTGAGGTCAGATTTGAACTCATTGGATGAGTATTCCTGATTCCAAATTCTATCCATTGTACTATTTAGCTACTCCTGAGATTTTTTAAAACCTGCTTATTTTAGGGAAAAAAGTTAGAGCAGGAAGAGTCACAATTATGAAGTTTAAATCTTATAATACTTGTCAAGAGAAAACAGGACCAATTTCTGACATAAACGACAAGGGCATCATGATCATTATACTGACCAAACTTAGTGCACAATGACTTAACAGACAATTCACTTAAAATTAAAGTTGTTCATCTAAAATTTGAGATAGCACAGAGCAGGAAATACACTGTGTTCAAGATATACTGATTGATAGGTTTCCTCTAGAATAAAGCAATAATTAATATGTAATATAAGCTCATACATATGGGGTGTACTGCAAGGATATCAGGGGTATGGTATCAGCATGCACAATCTTATCATTGTTCAGAAGTCTTTTGCAATAAAAAGGTTTTGACAGGAGATACTGAAGTCAGTCCACTGGAAATGGAACAAATCTAATATGAGGCTTGATCATGACAACTTCAGGATGTTATAAGTTTTAATGTGTAGGGCTATTGTAAATTTGAGACTTTGTATTACAAAGCTTCAGGGGTGATTTGCTCTTCTTTCCCTCCTCTTAAAAAACCATCATTAGTCTATTATGCAAGTTTTCCCATCAAAAAAGTTATGACTTTATTAAATTATATTTTCTTGTGTGTAGAAGAAAGTTAAAAGATTTACATGATTTGGCAAGATATTCTTGGAAGCATTTATCTTAGTAGGAGCTTTAAAAACCTTTTGTTTGAATAGAATTTAATATTACCATAAGTACTTTAAAGTTATTTTGAGTTTTTGTGGCTATTATAACTTTTTTAATGAAGTTTATTTTACATTCTGTTCTGTGTTATATTTCTAATAGGAAATAGTAATGGTGATTTCTATAATAGGAATTGAATATAACTCTAACCAAATATAGAAAAACTGGGAAGAGATGTTGTCTTGTTATTTCCACCTTCTCATTCCCTCCCCACCCTGCTTAAGTTTTTCTCCAAACACACACAGTCATCTAGGACTCATCAACTTATTATTTTTCCATGTTCTCTTTAATCAGACATGATTTGGAAATGATTCTAGAAATGTATTGTCACTAAGACATGAATATCTAATATGGTATCACTCTCATGCATATTTAGATTTTATTGGGATGTCAAAGCTTTAGAAATGAAGACATAATTCTGGGATTTTAATTGTAACAATGATTAATGAATATCATTGTGGGGAGAACATTACATTATACCTGAAATCATATTAACATAATTGGCCATTTATTCCACAAACTGACAAAAATTTATACATATATATTTAACATTCTCATATTCAAAACAGAATAACAGCAAAAATACTTTAAGAGAAACCCCTAGTTATGTGGCAAATTATGTTTACTGAATACCTTACACGTGTAAGTCACTTGTGCTAGTGTCAGAATATAAAGAATGACATTTTCTCTGCCTTCATAGCATTTATAGTTTAGTAAGTGAAATATAATATATATTTTAAGGGCTATCATTCTGGCATGAGAGATACAATTTCATGTAAGCAGTAATATTAGAGCCAGATGTGGAAATAACTGAGGCAGTAAAAAGAGAAAAAATATTCCAAGGAAAGAGAGTAGCATAAATAAAGGCAGAGAAGCAGAAAATCATAGAACATGCTTAGAAAACAGAAAGTAATTTGAACCACAGGGGTCCCTGATAAAAAGTAATGAAGATAAAAATGGATGGTAAGGTTAGAAATGATTTGTGGAATTGTGGAATAATTCTAGGGCAGAGCAAAAATGATAGAGATTCAGCTGAGCTCTCCCAACATTCCCCACCAAACAAATTAAAATAATGCCTCAAAACAAATTCTAAAGTGATGGAACCAGCAAAATGTCAGGGTAAAACATAATTCTAGTCCAAGATAGCTTAGGACTCCAGAAAGAGATATATCCATGGTAGTAGAAGTTGGTCTAGAACTCTTGGAGATGATACTACTAATAGGGGGACTAGGTAGGGACAAAAGTAGCAGCAGCAACTTTAGAAGCTTTAGAAGATATCAAGCCAGAGATGATTAAGGGGACCTGACAAGTAGTATGACAGAGTTTACAAAATGCTCTCATACTAGTAGTAGGCACAGAACTAGACATAGTTTGGAAACTCTATTTATACCCTTTTCTGGGTCATAGTTTAAAAATGGAGCACATTCAGTAAATAAGGAGTAGGATCCTAGAGAGGCATTGTCATTTCTGGTTTCCAAGCAGCAGGGGGCTTTAAGGAACAATAATGATTGCAATCTCAAGGTATTAGGGACCTTTACCACAGTGCAGACTAGGAGTATAGTAACCACACTTCTCACCTTTAAAGCACCTAAAATGCCCAAACCCTTAGAGCTAGATTTAACATAGTAGTACAAAAAAAAAAAAAAACAAAAAACTGAAGCTTGAAAAAGTTCCCTTCCCCTGTCAAATTGAGAACAGAGTCAAATTTAACTTAAACTTCAAAATCAAGAAATAGGGTGGGAAACGAGCAAATAACAACATGAACAAACAACAAACAAAACAAAAAGGAAAACATGACCATAAAAAAGATACTGAAGAGCAAGAAACAAACTTAAAAATTAATAAAATAAAGTAAAAACTATGAAGTGAAAACAACTGCAAGCAAAGCCTTAATGAAATATGTGAATTGGACACAAGATCAACAAAAGTTCCTGGAGGAGCTAAAAATTATTTTGCAAGTCAAATAAGATTGGTAGATGAAAAAATTATGTTAAAAAAGAGAGCAAATGAAGGAAATAAGAGAAAAAATTAAAGCTTGGTAAATGAGGCACAAAAATACTAGAAAATAACACCTCAAAATGGAATTAACCAAAATGAAAAAGAGATACAAAAAGTCATTGAAGAAAACATTTTCTTAAAAGCTAGGATTTGGCAAATGGCAAATAATGACTTCATGAGAACCAGAAGCAATAAAATAAAAATTGAAAAAAAAATCAGGGAAAATGTGAAATATTTTGGAAAAACAACTGATCTAAAATATATCAAGAAAAAATTAATTTAAGATTAATAGGGTTATCCAAAAGAAGATTCAAGAATTACCTACACATCATATTTTAAGAAATTTTCAAAAAAGTGCCACAATATCTTAGCAACAAAGGGTAAAAAAGAAATTGAAAATACACTGATCAATATCTGAAAAAAAATCCAAAAATGAAAACTTCCACCAATATTGTAGCCAAATCCTCAATTTCCCAGGTCAAAGAGAAAAACTTCAAATACCTAGTGAGAATTCAATTACAATGGAGTCATAGTAAAAATCTTGGGCCACCATATCAAAAGAGCAGAAGGTTTCAAATATTAAATTCTACCTGGGATTACAACCTAGAATCACCTACCCAGAGAAACTGAGTATAGTATTATCCTGGCAGTCATCTAGTTTCAGTTGACAAGTAGTGAAAACAACGAGTACAAAATGAATTTTTTCCCATCTTCCTAACCATCTTTTCTCAACCAATTCCCCAAAGGGGAAAGTGGGACTTCAAGTTGTCAAGAAACAAGTCAGCCCAGTCTAGCCAAACTCTTCCTTTTTTGACCCAATTCTCTTTCTGAGAGAAATCTTTATCTTTATACTCTCTTCCCACCTCATACCTCTAAGGTTCCTTTGGTTCCAAGCTGGGGAAACAGGACTGGCTGTGAAAGTAGAAGGTCCTGGATCTAGGTTTATGGTGGCTAGGAGTCTTGGGTGCTCTACTTCTGTCACTTTCACCTGAGCTCCTGCTGCTGTTCACACAGTCAACACTGCTCCTGCTCTTGCTGCTTCTCTTCTGGCTGAGCATGCTAATCACTCCCATCCCATTGCATCCCTACTGTTTCAGAGCTGAAAGACTATGGCTACGGTGACATTGTTCTGTAGGAACTACCCCTGGATCTGATTGCCTACCTATACAACATCAGCATTCTGGGCTGTAACATGACAGTCCTGTGCCTTGCTGCCTTCACTGGGAAGGAACTGTCCATGATTGAGTGCAATACAGTGCAAATGGGGCCTTGGCATTATGCCTGGCCAACCTCACATCCTTACTTCTCTTTTTTAAAAATTTATTTATTCATTTATTTATTTTATTAAAGCTTTTTATTTGCAAAACATATATATGGGTAATTTTTCAACATTGACTCTTGCAAAGCTTTCCTTTACAAATCCCCCCCCCCCAGTTTCCACCCCTGCCCTAGATGGCAGGAACTCTACTACATGTTAATTATGTTAAAATACTTGACAAATCGATTATGTGTATACATAATTTTACAGTTATATTGCTAGGCAAGAAAAGTCAGATCTATAAGAAAAAAATCTGAGAAGGGAAACATAAGGCAAGCAAACATCAACAGAGAGCATGAAAATATTATGTTGCGGTCCACATTTCATATACCTCTCTCTGGGTGTATATGGCTTTCTTCACTGAACAATTGGAACTGGTTTGAAACATTTCATTGTTGAAGAGAGTCATGTCCATCAGAACTGATCATCATATAGTCGTCTTGTTGCTGTATATAATGATCTCCTGGTTCTGCTCATTTCACTCAGCATCAGTTCATGGAAGTCTCTCCAGGCCTCTCTGAAATCATCCTGCTGGTCGTTTCTTACAGAACAATAATATTCCATGATATTCATATACCATAATTTATTCAGCCACTCTCCAATTGATGGGCATCCATTCAGTTTCCAGTTTCTAACCACTACAAAAAAGGGCTGCCACAAACATTCTTGCACATGTGGGCCCCTTTCCCTCCTTTAAGATCTCTTTGGGATATAAGCCCAATAGAAACACTGCTGGGCCAAAGGGTATGCACAGTTTGATAACTTTTTGAGCATAGTTCCAAATTGCTCTTCAGAATGGTTGGATCCGTTCACAGTTCCACCAACAATCTATCAGTGTCCCAGTTTTCCCACATCCCCTCCAACATTCATCATCATCTTTTCCTGTCATTTTAGCCAATCTGACAGGTGTCTCAGAGTTGTCTTAATTTGCATTTTTCTGAACAATAGTGACTTGGAGCATTTTTTCATATGACTAGAAATAGTTTTAATTTCATCCTCTGAAAATTGTTCATTTCCTTTGACCATTTATTGATTGGAGAGTGGCTTGAATTCTTATAAATATGAGACAATTCTCTATATAGCTTAAAGATGAGACCTTTATCAGAACCCTTAAATGTAAAGATGATTTCCAAGTTTATTGCTTCCCTCCTAATCTTGTCTGCATTAGTTTTGTTTATATAAAAAAACTTTTTAATTTAATATAGTCAAAATTATCTATGTTGTTCAATTAAGAATTCCAGTTTTTCCTTGGACACAAATTTATTCCTTCTCCACATCTTAGAGGTAAACTATTCTATGTTCCACTAATTTGCTTATAATATCACTCTTCATGTCTAAATCATGAACCCATTTAGATCTTATCTTGGTATGTGGTGTTAGATGTTGGTCAAGCCGTAATTTCTTCCATACTAGTTTCCAATTTTCCCAGCAGTCACATCCTTACTTTTCAACCAAGACAACAACCAAGTGAAACCAATGCTGAACAATTGTCAAATGCAGAAACGTATTTTTTTTTTCCTCATTGAAATGTTTTGAACATGAACTCAATGAGTTTCAAAGCAAATGACTACCAAGGTGTCACTGTGTAATTCATCTAGTGGGAAAATGTATATTTAATAAAATAGATGATTTGAAAACATACTTGATGATAGGACAAGTGCCAAATAGAAATTTTGACTTTCAAATACAAAAATCAGAAGAAGCATAAAAAAGTAAAATGAAAGAGAAGTCATAAGGAACTCAAAAAGGTCTAACTGTTTACATTCCTATGTGGAAGATTATACACATAATTTATAAAAACTGCATCATTATTAGGGCAGCTAGAAGAAATGAGAGTGTGGAAGTGAGTCAGTTGTATTGGGATGATGTAAAAAATGCATAGCTAAGAAAAAGTATACTCTGGGAGAAGGGAGAAGAAGAATGGGGAAAATTATCTCCCATAAAAGATGCATATAAAGGAAAGCATTTTACAATGCTGGGGAAAATGGTGAAGGGACAGGTAATACTTGAACCTCACTCACATTTAAATTGATTGAAAGAGAGAAATGTATGTGTAACTGGTAACAGATATTCATCTTGCCTAGTAGAGAAGTAAGAGGGGAAGGAGATAAGGGAAAGGAGGGCATAACAAAAAAAAGGAAAGAAAAAAAGCAAAGGATACTATAGATAGTAAAGTAATATTTTTTTTAAATCATAGCAGTTTTTCTGATAAAGGTCTCATTTCTCAAATATATAGAGAACTGAGGTAATACATAAAAAATTAAAAGCCATTCCTTAATTGATAAAATGGTCAAAGAATATGACAAAGCAGTTTCCAGAAGAAAGAAATCAAATTTATATCTAGTCATACAGGTAATGCTTGAAATCACTATTTACTAAAGAAATTGAACCAATTCTTAGGTACCATTTTACATCTATCAGAAATAACAAATGCTGAAAGGGATGAGGGGGGAAAGGTACATTAATTATTTGTTGGTGGAGTAGTGAACTCATCCAACAATTCTGAAAAACAATCACAAACTATGCCCAAAAAACTACCAAACTGGGCATAACCTTTGTTCCAGTAATACTACTATTAGGTCTGTACCAAAAAGAAAGCAAAGAAAAATGAAAGGAATCAATATGTAGTAAAATATCCATAGCAACTCTTTTTTGTGATGACATAGAATTGTAAATTGAGATGTTCATTAATTGGGTATTGACTAAAGAAGCCGTGGGATATGATTGTGATGGATGTTACAAGAAATTATGGGGGAGGGTTTCTGAAAGACATGGGAAGACATATGAACTAATTCAAAGGGAAGTGAGAAGAACCAGGAGATCATTGTGCACAAAACAGCAATACTTTAATGTTGGCTAACTATGATAAATTTGGCTACTCTGACCTATACAATGATCCAAAACAATTTCAAAGGACTTATAATGAAAAAATGTCACCCATTTCCAAAGAGAAAACAGATGAATTTTGGGTGCAAACTGAAATATAATTGTCTCAGCTTATTTAAATTTTGCTTTTTTTGTGATGTGGCAAATATGGAAATAATTTTTCCTGATTTCAATGTAAAATTAATATCATATTGTTTGCCTTCTCAATGAGAATACCAGCAGTGGGAGGGAGGAAGAGAATCTGGAAATAAAGAATAAGTTAAAGAAACATTTGACAGTTAAAAAAAATATCAAAGGATAAATCATGAAAACAATAATTTCATTAAAGAGAATGACAATAATGGGACAACAGTATAAAATTTGTTGTACTGAATGGAAAATTTGTATTTTTAATGAGTACATCAATAAAAAAGAAAAAAGAACAGATCAATTAACTGGGCATATAACTAAAAAAACTGTAAAAAAAGAGCAAATTAAAAATTTTCAATTAAATATCAAAATGAAAATAATGACAACAAAAGAGAGATTAATAAAATTGAAAGTAAAAAAAATAATTGAACTAATAGATAAAACTAACAGCTTATTTTATGGGTAAAAACAATACAATAAATAAAATATTAGCTAATTTGATTTTTTAAAAAAAGAAAGGAGAAAACAAAATTATATGAATCAAAAATGTAAAGGGTGAATGCTCTAACAATGAAGATGTAATTAACATAATTATGAGAAGTTATTTTGCTCAGTTATGTGTCAGGAAAACAGATAATCTAAGTGAAGTGCAAATAGAATATGTAAATAATCCTATCTTGGAAAAAAATAAATTGATCAAATCATCAATGAGCTACTTAAAAAAAAAGTCCTACCAACTTCCTTTTCTGACAGTTATTTGTTTCTGAGTATTGTGCACCTAAACCATTATATTGATCCTTCCAACCATTTCTTAGCCAGTGCCAGATTGTTTTGATGATTATTGATTTGTAAGATGGTTTGAAATCTGAAACTACTAGGGCAACTTTTTTTCTCCCCATTGATTCCACTTGATATTCTTGATCTTTTGTTCTTCTGATCAATTTTGTATAGCTCCATAAAATAACTTTTGGTAGTTTGATGAATATAACACTGAATAAGTAGGGGAAAAATATAAAAAAGTGGCAGTCCTCGGAAAATTAGGACATTTGTCGGGGTTCTGAGCTTATCCATCCATTCTGGAAATCAATTCACAACTATGCAAAAAAAGTTAGAAAACTGTCCATATTCTTTAACCCAGAAATACCAGTAGTAAGTCTGTATCTCAAAGATATTTAAAAAAAAGATAAAAGGTTCTATAGATACAAAATATTTATAATAGCTCTTTTTGCTTTGGCAAAAAAAAAAAATGGAAATTGAGAGAATGCCCATCAGTTGGAAAATGGCTGAACAAATTCTGGCATATGGTTTTGATGAAATACTATTGTGCTTTAAGAAGTGATAAGCAGGGGGCAGCTAGGTGGTACAGTGGATAAAGCACCAGCCCTGAAGTCAGGAGGACCCAAGTTCAAATCTGATCTCAGACACTTGACACTTCCTGGCTGTGTGACTCTGGGCAAGGCACTTAACCCCAATTGCCTCAGGAGAAAAAAAGAGGTGATGAGCAGGATACTTCTAGAAAAATTAGGAAAGATTTACATGAACTCATGTAAAACAAAGTGAGCAGAATCAGGAGAACATTGCCATAGAAACAATAATATTTTATGGTCATCTATAAACAACTCAATTATTCTCAGGTCCATGACAATTCCAAAGGATTTATGATAGAAAATGTTATCTGCCTTCAGAGAGAAAACCGATGAAGTTTGAATGCAGATTGAATTATACCTTTTTATATTTTGTTATTTTTTTCTTTGTTTTATTTTGTAATATGGCTAATATGGAAATGTTTTTCATGTCCTCATATGCATAACCAATATCAAATTGCATGCCTTCTCAAAACAGGAGAGGCAGGATGGAGAAAGAGAATTTCAGATGCAAAATTTTTAAAATACATGCAATTGGTAAATATTCAATGAAATAAATAAAAACATTTTTTTAAATATAAGCTAATTTTGCCTAAATGAAATGCAAATTCTCCAAAGGAAGTTAACATTTTAATCATTATCAATCATGAACACTTGAGTGTAAATGAGCTTTGGTTAAGTAATTCATCCTGTGAATCACTCATTTCCATTGGACAATAGAACACAATTCTTTGTTCACTTTTCTCCCTTAAAAGGTTTGTTATGTTTCAGCTCATTTGGTGAAAGGTCCAAACTGTAACTATAGCTCAGGCCAAATTTAGCTCTAATGGGTTTGTAGGTTATTTTGGAATGATGCTATGGCTATGTAGGCAAGTCAGCATGGATGATTTTTTTTTACACCTAAAAATATAACCACTCTTTTAAAAATTGTATACTATATTTATCCCTTGTTGGCAATTGGCATTTCTGACTCATGCTTGGCACTTGGTTTATTACAGTACTGTTTCTGTACACTTTTTAAGTATGTCCCTAATTTCTTTTTAAATTTATAATTATGAATTTTGATTTTTAGCTTTTCACCCACATGCATTTACATATATGGATGTATGTATAAATTCATACATAACTATATATTCAGTATAGATATATACTGTCACTTAGGAAGAAATTTTCAAAAGCAGTGGAATAATGTAAGGAGAAGATATGTTGAATTCAATACATTCCAATATAAAACATGTGCATTAGGGACCTGCAACGTGCAAGGCACAATTATTCCTCAGGAATGCAGAAGCAAAAGATGGTTCCTATCTTCACAGACTTTATATTCTACTAGTGGACAGGAGGGAAAAGGGAAAAATGTACATAGATAAATATAAAACAAGGTAATGAGTTATTTCTATCTCATTTCTGCATAGATTATATTCTAGACTTCTTGTAACATTCATTCTAAAGAAAATTCTTCCTAAAGAATTACTCCAGTCTTGGAATCTACATATTTGAAGTTGCTATTATTCATCCTTTATTTTTAAAGGATATCAATGATGTCACAGGGTAATGCTTATGAATTGGATATAAGTGGGGCAGACTTTCACAAAGTCATCAGCCTCACTCTCTCCTCCAGAATTATCAAAGTCCAATTCAATGTCAGGGCAAAAGTTAATAATGATCTAGATTGCAGTGCAACTACCTTGCTACACATTGGAAGTACCTTTTACCCCAATGGTATTTCTCTTTGATTGGATGCTTCCTCCCAAAGCCTCCATGTAAAGTGGATGGCCAGGCCAGTTATGTCTCATTTTTCTGTGCTGGGCTCTAGACTCTAACATGTTCCTGTGCTACCTTTATCATTGTCCCTTCCTCCTCTTAAACTTCCTTTTATGTATTATTTTTCCTAATTAGAATGCAAAGTTCTAGAGAGCAAAGATTGTTTTCCTTCTATTTGTATTTATATTCCCAATACTTAGTACATGCCTAGCACATAGCAAATGCTTAATACATGCTTTTTGACTGATTGAGTGATCTTGGGCAAAGTCATCAACCTCTCTGTGCTTCAGATTTCTCATCTTTAAAATAAGATGTTTGTTTTAGACGACCTCTCAAATTCCTTCCAGCTCTAAATATATGGTGCTATGACACTCAGCAGAGATCCAGACCAAATGTTCTAAGAAAATTCAATGAGGGAAAGAACACTTTATAAATCAGAAGAACAGGAAATGCTGTTCAGAAAAGATGTTTTATAGATTATTTTATTCTTAATTGATCTTATTTCTTAGTTTTGATTGTGGGGATCAATTAAGACCTACTTCAACATATTCCTAACCTACCTCCAGACTTACCTTCTATTTTGATGTCTTCATTCACCCTATTTTCTAGCAATACTGTACACTTTGATTATCTCCTAAACATAACCTAAACTTTTCTACTTGTAATTGATTCCATCTATATGCTGATTTCTAGGGAATGTATGTGCCATCTCCCTTACTTCTCATGGCCTCTTTCCTATTCATACTGTACCAATTATCTCATTTCTGCCTTTCAAAATTTTACTCATCCTTCAGAGTTCATTGAAATATTACTTCCTCCATGAAGGTCTTCCTGATCTCCAAAATCCAAAGGATGACTTCTTGTCAAAATTCACACTGCATTTCCCTCTATCTTAATTGAAAGTTAACATACCACTTCATATTATAGAAATTTCTTGTAATTTTACTCATTCTATTAGACTATAAACTCACGAAGAAGCAGGAACAAGAGAGGTCATAAATAGTTTTCTTTCCAAAAAAAAGACACCAAAACCATAGCCAAAAATCACATTTTAAGACATATTCCATTGCAGGAGGAAGGAATAAAGAGAAAGCAAGAGAAAGAAAGATGAACCAACAAAAGTGACAGAGTAATAGAGACAGACAAATAGAAAGATATAAACACATTGAAAGAGAGAAAAATAGAGAAACAAAGACAGTAAAATAGAGACAGAAGCAGAGAGGGCTCAAATTAAATCTAATCCCAGGAGCCAAGTAATAGTTCAGCAGCATGAAGACAAGTAAAAGTAGATCACACAGCAGTAACTATTGAATTCAGCATACTTTCCTTAACTTCTAGCCTCTGTGAGCAGCTGGGGTTTATTGTCTAGTGCAAACCATCCTCCTTTCATACAAACACACACACACACACACACACACACACACACACACACACACAGAGGGTCCCAGATAGATAAGCAATAGTTGCTATGGACATTGCATGTTCATTTGCTACTCCTTCGGGAGTCTACCTGGGCCTATAGAACCTGATAGTATGGCAAAAGATGTACAACATTTCCACAGAACTCTAGAGATAAAATATTTTGTATGTTGTGCATGGCATAATGAAGACACTGAAGGGAATAATTATCTGATAGCATTTTCTATTCCAGAGTCACTATCTCAAGGAAATGCTTTGGTATAACGTGTTTATTCATATTGGGATGACATTCAGCAGACAAACTCAAGCCAGGAGCTAATTTTATTTTCAAAGAAAATTTCATTTAAATAGACAAAAGCTTTATTTTGAAAAGAGAGAAACAAAACTAATTCATTTTGTTGAGATTTGAACATTTCATTTTGTTTCTTTAAGTGCCTAATTTTTAAAATGGTATTTTCAGGAGGCAGAAATTCTGACAAAGGAATAGTTGATAGAATAAAAAAATAATGATCATAAATCAACCTAAAAATGGACAGATTACTCAGCATGAGGTAAAGATCTTTATGTCTACAAAGGACTAACTTTAGTCATGATTTTCTTTATTTGATTAAATAGGACTGGACTATGCACTATACAGGGCTAATAATTTTTAATTGTCAGTATCTTTCCCAAGGACTCTGAAGGTATAATTCTTTCTCCTATAATTTGTCCCTTTTAAAATTCATCTTAAATTCTGCTATATTTGATCTCTTCAATTATCAGTGCCTTTCACAAATGACAATGTTTCTATTTTGTATAATCCTATATATGTATATGTTTATTCCCCTGAGAGAATGTAAATAACCTGAGGACAAGAACTGTTTTTACATCCCCCGGATATAACACTGTGCCTACTACATATTAGTTGCTTAATAAATGCTTGTTGATTTATGGAGAACCAAACACATAGAATCAAGTACTCATCAAATTAGAAGGGATCTCAGCATTCTAATTCAATTAAGGCCTGAGTAAGAATACTCTTTGCAGCACACTTGATATTAGTTATCATTTAATGATTTTTTCTAACCACTTTGCTTTTCAGATGCAATTCAGATAGTAACTGAGTCTAAGAGAGGTGAAATTATGTACCCAAGGTCACATTGGTAGTTACTAGTCATCCTGTCTTTTTTCAAAGATTTCTGATGAAGAAGTACTATCTAAGGGGCAGCCTATTTCAATTTTGAATAGCTCTAATGATTAAAAAATTGTTTCCTTGTGTCAATGCTAACCTGCTTTTTGTAACTTTTATCCAACACTCCTGGTTAGCGCTTCCAGTGCCAAACAGAACAAGTTTAATTAACTCTTCAACCACATGAAAATCCTTCAGTTATTGAAGATATCTGTTATATTCTCTTTAAATATTCTCTTCTTCAAGTTACAAGTCTATAGTTCTTTCAACTAACCCTTAGAGGATATTATATTAAGGCTATTTTCCACATTGCTTGCTCTTCTCTGGACATTGTACAGTTTGTCATAATCTTTTCTGAAATATGGTGCCCATAACTAAGAACAACATCCCAGAAGTAGTCTGACCAGGATAGAATATAGGAGTGCTATCACTTCCCTTGTCCAGGAGAATATGCTTCACTTAATGTAGCCTCAGATTACATTAGCTTTTTTTGACTATCCAATTTACTTATACTGAGTTTACAATCTTATTAAACCCTAAGATCTCTTTTAGGAAGAATTCTATCTTGTCATACCTCCCCATGCTGGACTTACAAAAATTTTAAACTCAAGTAAAGGATTTTACATTTATTCTTATTAAATATAATTTTGTTAAATTCAAACTAATGTTTTAGGATCATGACTCTTAATACCCAGTGTATAAAATATTCCTTTTAGTTTTATGTCATTGGTAAATGTTATGAGGATGTTGTATATGCCCTAATTCAGATCAGTGGAAAACTTAACTCTACCTAACTCAATTAACTTTCCCCCCAAATATCTGCTGTGTCCATGGCACTGATAGGCAATCAGTATCTAAAGACCAAAATGAAAAAATCTTTCTTATCTATGAACTTACTTTCTATTGGAATATGGAAGAGGGACATAATGTATAAATAAAATACATGACAATTTGAATAGAGAGGAAGCATTAAAATGTTTCTATACAAAATGTGTATGCAAAATAGAAATTTTACTGATTTATAAGAGCATGATTAAAATATATTCTAATTGGAAAAGATATTCATATATTTCTTTTTTTTCTTATTTAATTATAACACACAGAAGCTTGTAAAGGGAGAGTAGAAAAGAGAAACCCTGCTAATGTCCACAAAGTTGCTTAGAAATGGCATCTTTTCCATGACTAAGGAACACTTTTCATTTTTTCTTTTCTTTCAATTATCTAAAACATGACCACATTTTGACCCTTTATTCATGATCATGAACATTATTTGATTTCTTAACTATTACATAATGTTCCTGATGTTTTTCTAGAGAGGAGAGATTGGGAAAGTAAACAGGTTAGAAGATAGCACATTATAATGGAAATGCATTGGAAGCTGGAGTTAGTAGACTAGGATTTCTATTGAGTTTTCCTATTTATTTTTTCTACTTACTATATATATAACTTTGTGCAACTCAACATCTTCAACAATAGAACTTCCAAAAACTTCAACAATAGAAGTGTGTGTGTGTGTGTGTGTGTGTGTGTGTGTTTATTTACACAGATCATATGGCATAGGGATAAAGAGCTGTAGTTGGAGTCAGGAAGACCTGAGTTCAAAATCTTTTTCTGACACTTATTAATTTTATCACAGGGGGCAAGTTCTTCAATTTATATGCTCTTCATTGATCTCCTTAGCACTTTTCTTGTACTTCATAAAACAACACAATTTTTGAGGTATTCTCAAGCCAAGTAGCATTTGTTAAGGACTTCTATGTGTCAGGCACTGTGCTAAGCACTAGGAATATAAAGGAAAGCAATGAAATGACTATGTGCAAGCAAGATATATATATGTATATATATACATATATGATAAATTAGAAGTAATGCCAAAAGGAAGGTATTAATGTTGAGGGAATTGGAAAATCCCTTTGTCATATGCATTGGTTTTGCCATATAATATAATTAACTTCTATATGGCTTCTTTGATTTTTCTTTTTTCTCTTCTTTTTCAGTCCAGTCCAAACCATCTTCCTTTCCTGTCACCATAAATCTCTTATTACCCTTTTGTTATTTTGTTTAGTTAGTTTTTTCATCATGTCTAATTCTTCATAATTCCATTTGCCATTTTCTTTTCTATCTCATTTCATGGATAAGGAAACTGAGAATGTTAAATCACTTGTCCAGGGTCACATATTTAATAAGTGTCTGAGACTGGATTTGAACTCAGGTCTTATTGATTTTAGGTTTAGACTCTATCCACTGTGCCACTGTCCTTATAATGTATACTAATAGTCATCCACTATTACATTTACAACTAATTAAAAATGTGAAATCCCATATTAGGTCATAGATTATAAACATCAAATTTTGATCTGAAAGGGATAACAAAGGTCATTTGATCTAACCTCTCCATTTGACAAAAGAGGTAACTGAAACTCATAAAGTTTAAAGGATTTGCATAAAATCACATTGGCAAGGATTCAGATCTTCCAGATCCAACTTGAAGTGCAATGCTCCTTTTATGAAACTTCGGCTGCTTCATACTTTTCCCTTCTTCTTATCAAAAGGAATAATGACACTTACTCAATTTCTTTCTCTGTCAAGTGTGGGGGTTGGCTAGATAATCTATAAGGTCTCTTTTGGATCTAAATCTATGATCATAATCATTTTTTTAATCTAGCACAAAACATTGTTTTGTGTGTTTTGGAAACATAAAGCCTTAAAGAAATTAAAACTATTATTACGGCTATTATTGGCATCATCATCACTTTTGTCATTATTTACAATGTTTTTTTCTATTCATTCTGGATAAGAGAATAGTCTTTAGGTACACTTCCCCCTCCTCCCATGCTTTTATGTTATCTTGTATGACATTCTCTCCTTCATACTAGATTAATGTGCACCCTATCTCTAACTGTTTACATAATGTCTCAGAAAATGATTTTGAGGTATCTTATGATCTCTTAAGCAAACTAGAAGAGACTCACATCTATGAAATATTCAGGATTTCCTATAGCATTATATCCCAGCTTCCTAGAATAGTTTCCTGTCTTTCTACCTATAGCCAATTATGTATCATGAGCTCATTCAGCAATACTTTATTGCATGTTCTATTTGTTACTCAAAAAAATTCTGACATTATGATTGACCAAATGTCAAAAGAAAAATCCCTCTATTGAGTGCATTGGTTTTGCTATATAATGTATCATAAAGTTCTTCTATGTGATTTCCTTGATTTTATTTTTTCTCTTTTTTTTCTCTTACTTTTCTCTTGGGAGAGATTTGATAGAGATTCTTATTTTATTACTCTTTAACAAAGTATCACAGTTTTTTTGTTTTTTTCTTTTTTTACATAGAAGCAAGAAAAACAAATGCAATGTTCAGGAAGATTATAAGTCTTAGTTGAGAAAGCAACTCACCATGATAAGTCATCCAGATTTAGCATATTAAAATTCCATTGGTCACTGTGACACTTATTCAGACATCCAAATAATTCATACCAACTAGATGTTAATTTGATCTTTATACAGAGAAGTGATTCCAAAAATCATCAATATCTTTGTTTGTGTCCATTCAGGGCTCATTACTAAAGGCAGAACCATAGAATTTAAATTTATGATTAGTGCAACAATTTCACCAGCCTTTGAAAATAGAAAAATTATCCTATAAACCACTCTGAAAAGGGCTCTGAATAGTCTTTTAATGAAATTTTGAGTAAACATACATAATTTTACCAGAAGATAATATTAGTGACAATAAATGATCTAAAGCATATCAAGCAATATTATAGGATAGGACTACTTCTTTTCCTTCTCTCTTCCCTTCCTCTTTCTTACACTGTTACTCTTCATCTTTTTCCTCATAAATAGCCCACCTTCATAAAGTGTATGATGTCATCATAACCTCCCTATAAGTTAAGTGGTACACATATTATTATCATTTCACTGATGTGAAAACTATGGCTAAGTGAAATAAAGAGACTTCCCATACTCTCATAAATACCTAACTTTCATCAAAACACAATTGCTATGACTGACAAGGAATTACCTGATGCCCCTAGGTATTAATTAACATTCTCTCAATAAATTGCTTTCTATTACATTGCATATATTTTGCATTTACTTAATTTTAAACATGTTATACCCTTCCAGTGGAATGTATACTCCTTTAAGCCAGGAAATGCTGCTCTTGTTGCTTTTGTAATCCTTACAATGCTTTTGTAATAGTAATATGCCTTTCATATAGAAGATGTTTGATAAATATTTGTTAAATTGATTTGGTTTTGTTTCACAACTCTTTGTAGAAAATAATGCATCATTAGTCATATCTCCAGCCTGACCATCATTTTTTTTTACTTTACCCTCTTAGGGGTTAGTGAGGGCTGCAGCCATATGATTCTAAGAATTGTTTGTCTTAACTTTGATTCAAAGTAATTGTAGGCTACTGGTTGTTCCTTTTTCCAGGAAAGAGGAAAGACCCCTTTAAGTAGCAGAAGAAGAGCAGACAAGCAGAGAAGTTTGGCTTAACTCTGATTGTGTAGAGTTTATATTCATAGTTTATTACTATTTATAAATTCAAAGATTAAGAAATGAATTATTTACCTCTGTTACTCATTCATTTAGGTGAACAAAATATATTGAAAAGAAATAAACCAGATATTCAGAAGCTATTTGGCATTCTCACTGGGAAACAAGGATAATTTCTACTCTAGTTTTCTGGATGACTGAGAGAAGCGGTAGGGTTATGGAGTTATCACAGAATAGGGGAGAGGAAACATTTATTTAGTTTAAGAGGAAAATGTGTGACAGTCTGGGAGGAAAAGCCCCCATACATGGCAGGATTACCTGAGATTGCCTGATCAATCTCACTTAAATAAAAGTCATCTGTTACTTGACTAATTCCCATATTTAATGTTATCATACTGAATGCTAGAATAATCTAGAAGATGTGCTTGTATATTTCTTCATTAATTAATAAAAATTCAAGTAATCAATTAACTATGCTTAGCATCTCCCCTTAATTAATCAGACATTTATTTAAAAAACCAGACAAACTTTCTTTTTTCTTAGGCAATTGAGGTTAAGTGACTTACCCAGGGTCACACAGCTAGGGAATGTTAAGTGTCTGAGACCAAATTTGAACTCAGGTCCTCCTGACTTCAGGGCTGGTGCTCTATCCACTGCGCTACCTAGCTGCCCCTCCAGACAAACTTTCTTTCCAAATAATAGTTATATCTTGATTTCTCTACTAAATTTTATGAAGTCCTAAATTAAAAATTCAAATGATTGGATAATAATTTATTGATGGTGAAATATAAATAAAGATATATAGATAATTGTTGCAAATATTGTAGCTGTGATAAAGAGAATAGTTACTTCAAATCTTCACTGAAACTGCAGATAACTTTTCCTTGCTTCAGGAAAAAAAAACTCACTAGCTAATTCATTCAGGGAAACAAGTGAAGTTTCTTCTCAAGAACCCTCTTCATTTTTTGCCAGATGAAGACTAATAATTTCATTAAAATGTTTCTTCATCTCCTTTCTCTCTCCCCCCAACCTCTCTCTCTAACTATGAAATGAAACCAATATCTTTGACTTCTCTGAAGCCCTGAATCTTAATATCTGATTCTAAAGTCACTACTCATAAAATTTTATTTGTTTTTTTTGACAAAAATTGCAGTTCAAAGTTCAAATAAGAAAAAAGTTTTTCTTTACTTTTTCCTCTATCTTTTTCAGTTTGTCTCCTAGATTAAAATTAAATTCACACAACCACAACAATATCAAAGTATAAAATCTCATAAAGTGATTTACAATTATTAACTTCTCATCTCTCTGCTCTTAAGAGGACAGTATAGTTTCCATAGCATTTATAGGATTGACTTCTGTGGCAGAGGTTACAATGCATATCAAAACAGAAACAGCACGCTTTAATTTAAATTTCGTGGTTTGGTTAGATATGTTTACTTAAATAGTACCTAGTGTTGGTAATGGAGTCAGAACAGCAATTCTTAGTTCAAAATATAAGGTGCAAGATCCATGTGATGAATTAACTCTTTGTCAAAAGGTACCTTTATTTAAGAGAAGAGGTTCATACAAAATGAAGAGGAAAAATAGTCACCAAGAGCAATAAATAGTAAGATTCAGGAGAGCAATAGAATTAGCAAGGAAAGGGGTTTGGAAGAAGTCATTAAAAGAATATTCTGTGAAGTGCGAGTACTCCATTTGGCAGATTAAATTCATAGAGGAGTTTAGTAGACTAACCAGAGTTAACTATAGTAAGGAGAAAGATGCCATTGCAGGGAAGATTCCATGAGGAGGGAGAAAGAGAGAGAGTACCTCATATCAGCCTTAGTCCTTAAAAGGACTTAGAAAATACCTTCTTCATAATCACATCATTTATAGGAGAAATATAACTTTGGAGGTTTCTCAGGTGGGGAAGTACCAGGGAAGAGTTGGGGACATAAATGATGTGTATTAATATTGAGGATGTCCTAAAATTATTCTGAAAAAAAACTTAGTTCCTAACATGGGAAGTTCCCATCATAGGTATCTTAAAGGTATCTTAAAGATGCTAATCAAGGCAGTCTGGGCACATCGTGGTTGCCTTAAGTATGGTAATAAGACAGTCTGAAAAACTAAGTTCCTAGGATGAGCATTTTAGCATTTATATAAAAAGAAGACAGAATAGACAGAATAAACTGATTTGAGGATTCACATGATTGGCCTTGGAGTCTTCCTAACTCTCAGTCATCTTCCTGTGACCCTAGGAAAGTTACTTAACCCTGTTTTTCTCAGTTTCTTCATCTGCAAAATGACCTGAAAAAGAAAATGGCTGGAAAACCCCAAATGGAGTCACAAAAAGTCAGACATAACTGAATGACATGAAAGTCTCCTTTAGTGCAAATGAAGTACAACTCAGAAACAGATCCTTGCAGATTGCATTTGACTTAGAAAACTACACATTAACATCATTTATGTTGTATTTTTTATTCATTTTAAAACATTTCTTAGTTGTATTTTGATTTGTTCCTTCCACTCTGAAGTTTTGCCCTAAGTTGATACTCTCTATATAGAATTCTATGAAGATATCACATATTTGATCTACTAGATGAGACATTGATGGAAGGGGGGAGGGCAGGCCAGAAACAAAATCAGCATAGGGGCAAGTGTCCGAAACTATAGTTTTTGAGGTGGGATTCATGGCTTCCCTATTGGCTTTCCATAAAATTACAAAATATGTGTTTTGGGAAAGTCCTATTATTAATTACTCAATATAGCTAATAAACAAGTCCTGGAGAATAGTGGATGATTCTCTCCTTAGTTCAATTATGTACTTAAATAAAAGGAAAAATACAGAATTCTAATATGTTGGGAGGTAAGAAGCCATATTTTCATGGTACATGTCTTTCTTTTCTTTTCTTAATGGTCATCCCATATCAAAACCCATATCAAAAAAAATTGCCTGTAAAATGTACCTAAAGTATTATCTCAGCTTTTGCTTGATGAGCTTCAATATGGAAGAACATTTATTTTTTATACAGCTTTAATTATTTAAAACAATTCCTTATATAAAGCATGAAATTGTCACTCTTTAGTTTCCACCTATTGGTGCTAATTCTGACCTATGGGACCAACAATAATGTCTAATGTCTTTTCTACATAACAGCCCTTCAAACATTTGAAGACAGTTTTCATGTTCCACCTCTCTCAAGTCTTCTCTTCTCTAAATTTAAATATCCTTAGTTATTTCAACTTTACATGCCACGAGTTCAAGGCCAGTCACTCTCATGATAACTTTCCTTTTAACATCATCTATCTTATCAATGTCCCTTCTAAAATATAGTGGCCAGAACTATACACCTCATCTACAGGCAAAGAGAATAATTTAGCTAAATTTTGCCTGATATATTTAAAATCAATTATAAATATTATGAAACCTCCCAAAAGAGGAAGATGATCCAATTAATTAAATAAGTTAGGAGAAGAAAAAGGTCAAACTAGACCATCAATGTCTAAATGAATAAATACTTGGTATTCACTTTTTTGCCCTCATAAAACTATCAAGACATTCTGGATTAAGTATAATATTCATGAAAAGCTCTTTCAGTCCATTAAGTATTTGACAAATTTTTGAAAGCAAGATCATTCTTTGCTGAAATTAGCATTCTGTTCTACAGAATAAAAGTGGCATGTAGGGTAATAATGTCTCTCCCCTTTTATATTTATGCTGATTTCTACTTCAACATTGTAAAATTTTACTATTAGTAGTTTCTTTTGGATTTCTCAACCCAGAAGTAGTTATTAGTAAGCAATATGAATAAAAAGATATATGAATAGTTCCATTGAGAATTGATTTTTACTTCAAAAATTAAAAGTTTTAACAAAAAGAAATGATGCAAATAAGAAATAGAATGTTTATAGACCTTCTGCTATGTTAACTTCCTATGGAAAATGCTCTACAAATCAAGCTAATTACACAAGTGCTTGCTTTGTCAAAACTTGGATTTTTTTTTCCCATTTTTCTCCCAACTATGAAATGTGTTTATAGTTGGGCATACTCAGAAGTGTATAATTCCTAGAAGCAATGGATTTGGCATCCATATTCAGGTTTGCTAATAATAAAGTCAGTCACTAATTTCAACAAAACTATACATTTGAATTGCTAATGATTGAAAGTAAAGTACTCTGAAAAATGAATATAAAATATTCAGGGTATTCTGGGATTTCAAAAAAAATAACCTTGAACATTTTCTACTTATGCTTTATGTTAAAATCTTTCAAAGTAAAAAAAAAACCTTTGAAGTATATAATTTTATATTTAGATTTTTATATACAAAAAATCTAAAGTTCTGATTAATGAGGAATCACTACAAAGTGACATTATTAGATGAATGTCAGAAGAAAAATGCTTGGACCAAGTATATAAAAGCCAAGTCAAAATTTCCATAATGTCTATACAACTCTAACTTAAATCCATGTTTTCCCAGTTGTAATAATAGATAACTCTTTGGAATTTATACCTAACAGAAAACGAAATAATTCACTTTATTGACAAAGACAAAATTTAACCAATATATGAAATTTATTGCTCTATGACTATCTTAAATATAGGATTTCAGAGTAATATGAAGGAATCTGTGGAGAAACAAATAAGTAACCATATATATGTATATATATGTAGGCAAATATATATACATATCTGTGTATATATAATAGTATTTGTATGTATATAATCATTGTTAAAATTAGAAATATATATATATGTATTAGAGAGAGAGAGAGAGAGACAGAGAGAGAGAAGAGAGAGAATGTATGTAGTCACTGTTGTTAAACTTAGAAATTTTAGAGACGAAAGTATGAAGGGGAAATGGTCTGTTTGGAGGATTCTATAGTTACTTGGAATTCAGAATATTCAGATTATTTTGATTGGTTTAGCCATTAAGTACCTACCAATTCAACATGTTTGCAAGGATTCTAGGATATATTTATGATGTAAGTATTCATCTGTCCACCTTTATCACATTCTTATTTGAAAAGAAAAACCCAGGAAATAGAGAAATGATTCCTGACATGTTTCTAAAAAATTGTTAGCAAATACAAATGAGTTTTCAGAAGTATCCAGGAAGAAGTGTCAATTCTGAGCTGGTTCATTAAGAATTTAAAATATCATCACTACAAAAGGCTACCATGTGATGCCAACCTACTCAGGAAAATTTTCCTAGCTAGAAACCCTCAAAAATACCTACTTTTAAAGAAGACTTCCAAAACATTCATCATAAAATTAAAAAGATCTTACCTTTAAAATTTGGTCTGATTCTTGCATCATATCCTGATGTTCTTCCCATTAATTTGTCCAAAAAATCTGAAGGAGACATGGACTGTGAGGGGGGTTTTCCAGACCTGGAATCATGGTCTTTGCAGAAAGCCGCCCTAGAGAGATAAGTAGCTCCATTAGTGATGCAGCTATCCTTGAGGTTAGAAAAATACACTGAAGACATATTATATCTTTATTTTCAGAGTGGAGAGGAAGGATTTCTCAAATTTTAGGTAAAATACTTGATGCATTACAGATATTCAAATAGAAAAGTTCAATTTTTTTTCAATAACATTTGAACTTGAATATACTCTAAAGCTAACTTCAAGCAAAGAAAAATGCAAAGCATTAAATATTCCCCAAAATCTCAAATTTCAGCTGTCAAGAGGTGGAGATGACATGTTTACATAGTTCAGTCTGTGGTTCATGCTATTCATATGGTAGGTAGCAAATAGCAAACAGAGTGATTCATCATACCCTAATGGCAGTGTTGATTTTTATCATACTTTTCTGTTAACACCATTTTTAAGTAAACTTAAACTTATATGTGTTCAAATATTTCAGCCCTAAATGGGAAAAAAAACTCATTTCATATTAGTCAAAAGTATTGTATAACCAGCAAACACTGAAGCAAACCACCAATCTACTTAATTCTCAAATATTAGTTTCCTTTCTAGTTATGTATCTATTATTTTCAGAACAATTACTAACTAAAAGGTACCATCAGGAATTTAAATTTTATTGAAAATGATATAAGCAATGAGCATATCATGCAATCCTATTTTTTTATCAACTCTTTTATAGCTTGGCAAAAATTAGGTGTTCTCAGCTAAAGCTTTTTTTTTTAAATGGTAGTAAAGTACAAGTTGAATTGAAAAATTCTCCAACTATTATTTCCTCATTAAAGTAATTAAGGGTTCATGAAATGAACAGATTTGATTTTAAGGGAGATGAATTCTATTACAAACTATATTGAATTACTGGACTCCAGCAATTCTTTCCTAAAGTATTAATTGTATTTTCTGTGTACTTTAAATAGTACTTCTCATTAACTCTTGCTAAGCCTGACAATTCACAAGAAACCACATTATTTTTAGTTTTTCAAACAAGTGGTATTAATTATGAATGCTAAGATACTATTATAACCATTAATGGGCTTAAAATTTTTATAAATCAACCATCTAGAAACCTATAGAAGTGTGCATGTTGAATGAAATAGCTGATGACGATGTTAAAATGTGGCCTACCTCCCACCCCCTTCATTTGTAGTGAGAAGTGTAACCCTGATGAGGGCATAGTAGATTTTGCCAGTACTCATGATGTTATTGCTACACTCTTGTCTTCAGTTTCATGAACATTGATACAAAAGCCTTCATATGAATGCTTTGAATGAAATTGAATGAATTTGAATGAAAATGAAATGTAAAATAGTGCACTTTGAGGGGTAAGCATTTCTTACCTGAAAACTTCCCCCAACCCCACCATGTCTTTTGCTGTCATGATCTGAATGACTTTTTCACTTACTGGGAATAACCTAACATGTTGATGCTCCACTTGATTTGACAACTTGTAAATTATGTAGTAACTATAAACAAGTATATTATAATATCACCTTTATTATAATTATGCATATTTCCATTTCCAAAAATTATACATAAATGTTAATAGTAACATCTGCAAACAATTCATCTTGGAATTATATTTGAAGGAAAAAGTAGATTGGGCTGGAAGAAGATAAGATATCTTTTCCCTTTGTTTGGGGTTTCAAGAAAATTCCTGAATAGTGCTTCTCATAAGTGAGCTTGAGACTGTTGAAATTTCATAGGGACCCCAAATTGTCTGGGGATTGGTGGAGTCATTCCTTTTCCCTTTGTTAACTGCAACAGTCGTCTATAGTTAATGGATTAATTCATTTTTCTAACTTGAAAAAATCATTCAGGCAACCTTCTAAACAACTTCCAACAATATAGAAAAAGGAAAAAAAAACCATTTCTACATGGAAAATTAAAACAGTATGTAATTGAGACTATGTTGATATTACATTTGTATGTGTTGAAATCTAACAAGTAAGAAGATGAATTTTTAAAAACTTGGATTTTTGATATTTTGCCAAAAAGGAAGCTCTTTAAATGAACAAAAGCAATCTAACTCTCCCCCATAAAATTAAAATGAGATGGGTTCAGACAATGCAAAAG
>JAJPUD010018895.1:10845-27659 GCA_023553655.1 Myrmecobius fasciatus | reverse complement strand
GTGAGGTCTGTTTAGGGCAAAGGTGGGACAGCTGCTTTAATTTGCCCTGGGGCAGTTCTGCTGATTGAGTTATTTCAGGAACTGGGCAGTTCTGCTGATTGAATTATTTCAGGTACTGGGCAGCTCTGCTGATTGAATTATTTCTGGTGCTGATCAGTCCTGTTGTTTGATTGATTGCTTTAAGGTGCTGTGTAATGGCAGCTAGGTCCGATGCTCATCAGGGGTTCAGGGGCTCACAATCTATCCCCCTCAAAAGGCAGACCCTCCAAACCACCTGCCCACAATCAGGACAGATTGTTCCAAGAGGCCCGCAGAAGACTCCCAGGTGTGTGAAAAGCACAACGCTCCCACTCCTGTTCCAACTCCTGTTACAGCTCCCTGCTCCAGCTCCCTGCCCCGGTCTCCCTGCGCTGCAGTCTGGGTTCAGTAGACCACCCCCCTGCCCAATTAAAACAGACCTGTTTTGAGGTTCTTCCAGAGTATCTTCTTCTAGAATCGTGTTGTTCTCCAGATATTGTGGATTTTTTTGCTTCAGAATCACTCTAGAGGCTTCATATGTTGTTGGTTTGAGGGGGGTTAGAGGAAGTTACAGAGACTCCTGTCTGATCTCCGCCACCATCAATTGACATATTTCTTAAGAAACTACCAAATTATGTTCAAAATATTATTCACTAAAACAAAGCTAAATTTAATAAAAGGATGCATAGATTCTTCAATAATAGTTCAAAAACAAAATAAACAATAGGTTTTACAAGTAAGAAAAATAAAATAGAGAAGATGCTTTAATCAATAAACAATTTTTCCCAATAGCACACAATTCCTCTATGTTAACAGTAAAAAATAATAATAATAAAAACATTTAGCTTGGTAACTATTTAATTGTAATTGATATATCTTTTAATTCTATATATTTTTATGCATTTAAAAGTACGCTGTGAAGGTATCCATAGAAGTCAACCAACTATCCAAGAAGTTCTTCATATAAGAAAGAGTTAATCACACACACACACACACACACACACCCCAATTTTTAAAAAATAACAAAAAACAAAGGGTTATCCTATAAGCTAATCTTCAGGCTTTCCAGGATGGTTTGCAATTGAGAATTTTTAAATTTTTTCTTTTGTTACTTTTTAATGGCATACCCAATTCTTCTCTTCTTTAATCTTGTCGTTTCCTCTTTTAATGAGATATAAATTTTCTCCAAATACTTTTTTGGCTGCATTCCATAAATTGTGGTATGTTGTCTCATTGTTGTCTTTGTTTTTGATGAAATTATTTTTTTTCTGACTTTCTATTTGACCCATTTATTTCTTAACACTTTCTAATCAATTTTTAAATCGTTTCTATGACCCTTTATTGAGTGTATTTTAATCACATTATGGTCTGAAAAATTGAATTTGATATCTTTGTCTACACATGCTTGGAAAGTTTCTGTGCTCTAATACCTACTCAATTATTGCGAAGGTGATATAGACAGCTGAGAAAAAGGTCTCTCTATTCCCTTTCAATTTTCCCAGAGGTATATAATATCTAACTTAAAAAAAATTCTTGGCATCACCTTAACTTTGTTCCTGATTATTTTATATTTAGATCTATCTGCTCTAAGAAGAGGAAATTGAGGTCATGCAATATATAATTTTACTATCTATTTCTGTACTTCATTTAACTTTTCCTTCAAGAATTACATATATATATACATATATACATATATACACATATACAAATATATATATATACATATATAATTAATTATATATAATTGATATCATTTCATTGTCTATGGTTATTGCTATTTAGTCATTAATTTGAATCTGACTCTTCATGACATCAAGCACTATAGCGCACCAGGTCCTTTTATCCTCCAATCTTACTCAACGTTTGACCAAGCTCATGTTCATTGCTTCTATGACACCATCTATCATTTTTTGCTACCCATTTTTCCTTTTGCTTTCAATCTTTCTCAGCACCAAGTACTTTTCAAATGAGTCTGTCTTCTCATTATGTTGCCCAAGTATTTCAGCTTCAATTTTAGTATTTGTCCTGCCAACGAATAGTCTGTTAATTTTTTAAAGTTTTGACTGATTAGATTTCCTTGCTGTCCAAGAGACTCTTAAATAAATCTTCTACAATATCCCATTTCAAAAGCATTGATTCTACTGTACTTAGTTTTCCTTCAAATCCAACTCTCACACTGACACATTGCTACAGGAGAAATAGTAGTTTTGACTATGCAGACTTTGTAAGTAAGGTCAGGTTTCTGTTTTTTAGTATGGTGCCCAAATTTGCCATACCTTTTTCTCCCAAGAAGCAATCATCTTTTAATTTCATTGTTGCAGTTAACATCTGCAATGTTCTCTGATCGCAAGAATATAAAATATGACATCACTTCTGTCTTTTCTCCCTCTATTCAGTAGGTAATGATGGGTTCATTTGGCAAGACTTTGGTGTTTGATGTTAAATGGCATGTCAGAGGCGGTCAGAACTCTCCTCTCTTCCTGGGCATTTTAATTAACTTCTTCCTAAATTATTTAACTTTTAGATGTTACTTTCATTCTCTGCCCAACAATTAATCATCAAACTCCATGCCTAGAGGCTATCCAGAAAGGAAACTAGATTCCTCTGTGGCCTGCCCCACACTGTCCTTTCCCCATCAGTGATTGTCCCACAACCTATGTGACAAGTGCTGTTGTAAAGTAAAGACAATCGCTATGGTTCCCCACCACAGATCAGCACTGCCCAGAGTCTTCCTCCCCTTTCAGTTCCCTAGAAAAATAGAGCTCACCTTTAGGAAATGAAAGAATATAAATAAGAAGTGGCTACATGCTTCCAATCCTTAACTGGTGTAAACCCCAACATGTAGCTTCCAAGATCAAAAGCATGAACTTTGAGATTCATGAAAGGCATAGTGCCATGATATGGAAGTAGAGTGCTCTAACAGGACAACCCCTGACCTGCTGGCTAGATGGTTTGAATTGAATTGAATTACTAAGCAGCCATGAATTTGAACTTTTTCAGATAGCAGAATAGGAAGTATAGTAAATCTCCAACCAACTTATGCCTTGGTCTTCATCTTAGACTATGATGGCCATATCACCCAATCTGGAATCTGACCTTCAGCTCCAAGCGGCCATATCTCTGGCAAAACTGCAGCATTTTAAAGCAAAATGAAGAGTAAAACAAAGTCTATAGCTTTTTCCTTCAAAACAAGACCTGAACAACCTTACAAGCCTTCTGATGACAGACAAGAGCTGGAATCTTCGGGCTATAAAGGTGCACAGTCAATCCTAGCAGAGGAAGACCATGTAAAATTACCCTGCCTCAAGCCTACTGGGATAAGACAATGTTTGCCTTGGACTTGTTGCTACAATTGTACTAAGAAAAATGCAGCATCAGTTTCTCCCTCCTCCCATTTAGTAATATTTCATTTTTCCAAATATAGATAAGCAGTTTTCAAAATATACTTTTGTAAGGTTTTCATTTCAAATTTTTCTGCTTTCCTCCCTGCCTTAATCCCTCCTTTCTCCCTTGTCCTTTTCCCAAGCAATCTTAAAAAGGTTATACATGGACAATCATCTTAAACATTTCCGCATTTCTGATGTTGTGAAAGAAGAATCACAATTAAAGACACCAGAAAGAAAATAAAACAAAAATGAGAATAGTATGCTTGGATCTGCTTTTAGACTCCACAGCTCTTTCTCCATTTTGAGTCTTTTGGACCTATCTTAGATCATTGTATTGCTCAAAATAGCAAAGTCTATTAAAGTTGATCATTGTACACTATTGTTGTTATTGAGGACAGTGTTCTCTTGGTTATGCTCACTTCATTCAGTATCAGTTCATGTAAATCTTTCTAGGTTTTTCTGAAATTATCCTTCTCACCATTTATTATAGAACATTACTATTCTATTAAATTCATATACCACAATTTTTTCAGCCATTCCCCACCTGTTGGGCTTCCACTCAATTTCCAATTCTTTGCTTCCACAGAGAGCTGCTACAAACATTTTTGTATATGTGGCTCCTTTTCACATTTTTATGAACTCTTTGGTTGGGATAAAGACCTAGTAGTGATATTTCTGAATCAATTATCAAAACTAGGCATAGTTTTATAGCTCTTTTGATGACAGGTCTAAATTGCTCTCCAGAATGGTTGGAGCACTTCACAACTCCAGCAACATTACTCTTCCAGTTTTCTCTCATCTTTTCCAACACTTACCATTTTCCTTTTCTATCATAAAGATATGATGTGGTATTTCATAGTTGTTTTAATCAATATGATTCTGAAATTTTTTCATATGATTAATTTCTTTATTTGAAAACTTCCTCTGATGCATTGGTTCTTCTTAGAACCTACTTTTTAAGGAGAATGGCTTTCTCTGTCTTCAGAAATACTCTTAGCTCTCCAGACTTTCCTTATCATGTCAAAAGTTTTAATGGCCCTCGGTAATTCCTACTGGAATATCCTTGACTTCTGCAGTCTCTCCAATTGGTTGCTTTCTCTCTAAATCTCCTTTCTAAGGAGTCAAATATCAGGTCAGATGTATGTTCAGTTCTCTCCTAGACTCAACATATAATACAATATACACATGATAATACATAACTATCATAATATTATGTAATATAGCAATATGATGTATTGTAATACAATATACTATGTAAGGGAATGGCATAGCAGATGACCCTATTCATAAGTGTCAAAATTGGTTTCTCTCCTTAGAAAAAAAGATATTTCTAGCTATGTCTAAATCATCAACTCTCCACCAATGATTTTTTAACAGTTGTAAAAGTATTTATAAATATATTCAATTAACTTCTCCTTGCTCTTGAACAGAGAAAATTTTCACATTTATTTACCAAAGCTTTCAAATTTTTTCCAGATGCCCTTCTTTTTACCTTGATTGATCTTTCCTTCCTCTGATATCTCTCCAATGAAATGCTTTTCTTAATTATCCTAAATTGTAACAGAATGCTTTTGATTGGTTCTATACTATAAAGAGTCCTGGGTGATGAATGAAAAACCCTGAGAGAGAGAGAGTTTCTAGGTAATTAATAATCAATTTATTAACCAATTATTTCCAAAGGAGACTCTGAAAACTTTAAATAACCTTGAAGAAAGATAATTCCCTTGACAAGTGAAAATCAACCCTGACAATCCCATTTGATGAGGACTAAAATTCTTCAGTTCCTCCTATTGAGAATGATTTGATTATGAAATCTATGCAAGATTAGCAGTCTGAGCAGGGGAATCCATCTTCTTCCAGACCACTCTAATTGGTTTTCAATGAATTAGGCTTACAATTAAAAAAGCTAGAAAAAGAGCAAATTAAAAACCCTCAATTAAATACCAAATTAGAAATTCTGAAAATAAAAAGGGAGATTAATAAAATTGAAAATAAGAACAGTATTGGATTAATAAATAAAACTAAGAATTGGTTTTATGAAGAAAAATAGATAAGCCTTTAGTTAATTTGATCAGAAAAAGGAAAGAGGATAATCAAATTGTTAGTCTCTAAAATGATAAGGGAGAACTTTCTTCCAATGAAGAGGAAATTAGAGTAATAATTAGGAGTTACTTTGCCCAACTTTATGCCAATAAATTTGATAATCTAAATTAAATGGAGAAATATTTACAAAAATATAGATTGCCCAGGTTAACAGAAGAGGAAATAATTATTTAAATATTTCCTCTTCTGTTAACCCCATATTAGAAAAACAAATAGAACAAGTCATTAATCAGCTCCCTAAGAAAAAATCTCCAGGGCCAGATGGTTTTACATGTGAATTCTACCAAACATTCAAAGAAAAATTAATACCAATACTATACAAACTATTTGAAAAAATAGGGACAGAAGGTATACTACCAAATTCCTTCTATGATACTGATATGGTGCTGATAGCTAAACCAGGTAGGGGGAAAACAGAGAAAAAAACGTATAGAACAATTTCCCTAATGAATATTGATGCAAAAATTTTAAATAAGATATTAGCAATGAGATTACAGGAAGTCATCCCCAGGATAATACAATATGTCCAAGTAGGATTTATACCAGAAATGCAGGGCTGGTTCGATATTAGGAAAAATATCAGCATAATCAATTATATTAATAACCAAGTTAACAAAAACATATAATTATTTCAATAGATGCAGAAAAAGCTTTTGATAAAATCCAACACCCATTCCTATTAAAAACAATAGACAGTATAGGAATAAATGGGCTTTTCCTTAAAATGATTAGTAGTATCTATTTAAAGCCCTCAGCAAGCATCATATGTAATGGAGTCCAATTAGAACCATTCCCAATAATATCAGAAGTGAAACAAGGCTGCCCACTGTCACCATTATTATATAAGATTGTGCTAGAAATGTTAGCTTTGGCAATAAGAGAAGAAAAAGAGATTAAAGGAATTAGAGTAGGTAATGAGGAAAACAAATTATCACTCTTTGCAGATGACATGATGGTATACTTAGAGAACCCTAGAAACTCGACTAAAAATTACTAGAAACAATTCACAACTTTAGCAAAGTTGCAGGATACAAAATAAATCCACATAAATCAACAGCATTTTTATATATTACCAACAAAGTTCAACAGCAAGAGATACAAAAAGAAATTCCATTCAAAATAACTGTTGATAGTATAAAATATTTGGGAATCTATCTGCCAAGAAAAAGTCAGGAACTATACAAACTAAACTACAAAACACTTTCCACACAAATAGAATCACACCTAGTTAATTGGAAAAACATAAAATGCTCATGGGTAGGCTGAGCGAATATAATAAAAATGACAATACTACCCAAACTATTTTACTTATTTAGTGCCGTACCAATCAAACTCCCAAGAAATTATCTTACAGATCTAGAAAAAATAGTAGCAAAATTCATTTGGAAGAAAAAAAGATCAAGAGTTTCAAGGGAATTAATGAAAAAAAAAGGCTGATGATGGTGGCCTTGCTGTACCATATCTAAAACTATATTATAAAGCAAAGGTCATCAAAACCATTTGGTACTGGCTAAGAAATAGAGTAGTCAATCAGTGGCATAGGATAGAATCACAGGACAAATTAGGCAATAACTATAGCAATTTAGTGTTTGATAAACCCAAAGACTCCAGCTTTTGCAATAAGTACTCACCATTCAAAAAAAGCTGCTGGGGAAATGGGAAACTAGTGTGGAAGAAATTAGGGCTTGACCCACACCTAAAACCACTTACCAAGATAATATCTAAAAGGGTTCATGATCTGGATATAAAGAGTGATATAAGTAAATTAGAGGAATGTAGTATAGTTTACCTCTTAGACCTGTGGAGATGGAATAAAATTATGGCCAAAGAAGAACTGGAACTCTTAACTGAACACCAGATAGATAATTTTGACTATATTAAGTTAAAAAGGTTTTGCACAAACAAAACCAATGCAGTCAAGATTAGGAGGAAAGCAATAAATTGGGAAATCATCTTTACATTTAAGGGTTCTGATAAAAGTCTCATCTCTAAAATATATAGAGAATTGTCTCATATTTATAAGAATTTAAGCCGTTCATTCTCCAATCGATAAATAGTCAAAGGATATGAACAGACAATTTTCAGATGATGAAATTAAAACTATTTGTAGTCATATGAAAAGGTGCTCCAAATCACTATTGATCAGAGAAATGCAAATTAAGACAACTCTGAGGTACCACTACACACCTGTCAGATTGGCTAAAATGACAGGAAAAGATAATGACGAATGTTGGAGGGGATGTGGGAAGGCTGGGACACTGATGCATTGTTGGTGGAACTGTGAACGGATCCAGCCATTCTGGAGAGCAATTTGGAACTATGCTCAGGAAGTTATCAAATTGTGCATACCCTTTGACCAGCAGCATTTCTACTGGGCCTATATCCCAAAGAAATCATAAAGGAAGGAAAGGGCCCCACATGTGCAAGAATGTTTGTGGCAGCCCTTTTTGTAGTGACTAGAAACTGGAAACTGAAGGGATGCCCATCAATTGGAGAATGGCTGAACATATTATGGTATATGAATGTTATGGAATATTATTGTTCTGTGAGAAACTACCACCAGGATGATTTCAGAGAGGCCTGGAAAGACTTGCATGAACTGATGCTGAGTGAAATGAGTAGAACTAGGAGATCAATGTACATGGCAACATCAATACTATATGATGATCAATTCTGATGGACATGGTTCTCTTCAACAATGAAATGTTTCAAACTAGCTCCAATTGTTCACTGAAGAAAGCCATATACATCCAGAGAAAGGGATATGAAATGTGAACCACAACATAACATTTCCATGGTCTCCATCGATGTTTGCTTGCATTGTGTTTCCTTTCTCTGATTTTTCTTTCTTGTAGATACGATTGTTCTTGCACAAAAATAATAAGTGCGGAAATATGCATACATATATTCTATTTGTCAAGTATTTTAACATAATTAACATGTAGTAGATATCCTGCCATCTAGGGGAGGGGTGGGGAGTAGGGGGGAAAATTTGTAACAGAAAGCTTTGTAAGGGTTAATGTTGAAGAATTACCCATAAATATGTTTTGCAAATAAAAAGTTTTAATAATAAAAAAGATACTTAAGGCTTTTTTTTAAAAAAGTTTAATCTGCACTACTAATAATTTCTCTATAATTTTCTTAATTTCAGATAATCAACAAAATGATAACTCAAACTCCAAATATTTTTGAGAAGTAAATGTTCACATTGAAATTTTAATAATCAGCTTTCATGAGCAAGTTCAAACTATCTTCAGCACTCAGATGCCAATTCCTATTTAAACATGGTCATTAAATTGCTATGCATCAATGACATGTCTAGGTGATAATAATTGTAATAGTTTGGTCTTTTGTGGTGCTGTACCTATTCCATTACAGTTTATACATTGAATTCTTAAAAAATATTTTGGAATATATATAGTGTGTTAATCTATAGTGTGTTATTTTTTAAAATTTTTATTTATTTATTTTTTGCTGAGGCAATTGGGGTTAAATGACTTGCCCAGGGTCACACAGCTAGAAAGTGTTTAGTGTCTGAGACCAGATTTGAACTCAGATCCTCCTGACTTCAGGGCTGGTACTCTATCTACTGTGCCACCTAGCTGCCCCTGTTGTCTTATTTTATGAAGTATAATAAATCTCTAATGCATAATTCTGTCCATTTGGTTATGTCTGTCTAGGTATTCAGTAGGGAGTAAATTAAAAACAGTATCATCATCCTCATCAATACTAGCCCACATTGGTATAGGATACTTAGGTTTAAAAGTGTTTTACATGTATTATTCCATCTGACACTTACATAAGTACTTCTTCCAGGAGAATGAAGCTAGGTGTTGTTTGTTTCCATCATCATGCTCCCAACATGGAACACAGTTCCTGGCACATAGTATAAATGTTTATAGAAATGAATTGGATTCTGTTAGAACTGGCACGGGCCATGGAACATTCTCTGCTCCTAACCCACATCTCTTTATCTATGGAAGCTTCTCTGCCCTAGAAATGCCTGGCATACCACTGGATGGGAAAATTACTTGTGGGATGTGGAACAGTTTTATAAAAATGAGTAAGTGTTTGTATTTTTTCTAATTTCCCCACACAAGTTTCAACAATATAAGATCCATCCAGGCATTCAAAGGAGCCAACTAGAGGTGTAAACACTGGGGTACTCAGAGCTGTTTCAATGGCAAGAGTTAACAGGTAGAACTTGGAATTCCAGAGCAGGGGAATTCACACCTGGTCTGGGAGGCCCTAGAGGGGAGGGGCTACCTCCTATAAAAGGAGAGCCTTCTCCTCCCAAGCACTGTCTTGAGTGGAAGTGAGGTCTCTTCATCTCAGCTGCTACTGAAAAGAAGCAAGTGGAGAGAGAAGAATGCAGAAATTGCAGAGGGAGATCACCTGTACCATCTGTGGGAGCTACTTCTCTGAGCCAGTCACCATCGGGTGTGGGCACAGCTTTTGCAGAGCATGTCTCTCAAGCTCAGCAGCTACAGCTTTCTCTTGCCCCGAATGCAGGCAAGTATCTCAGGTCAGAGAATTCCCATTAATCAATGGGCACCTAGCAGAGCTGAGTGAACTGGGCAAACAGCTCAGCTCCCAGCTTTTGCAGAGTCCTGGGGGACAGAGGAGGTGTGACACTCACAGTGAAGTCCTCACCTTCTTTTGTGAAGATGACCAGACATTACTCTGTGTGAGATGTTGCCAAAGCCCAGAGCATGGGGCTCACAGGCTCTCTGCTGTAGAAGAAGCTGCTCCCAATTGCAGGAAGGAGATCCAGCATATACAGAGTTCCTTAGAGAAGCACTTTGAGGAAGCAGAGAAACTTCTTACTGAGGAGGAGAGACTTTTTGTTGACCGGCAGGAGATGATCAGAGGAGAATACTGCAAACTGCACTACCTCCTGATGGCCGAGGAATCCGAGTATCTTGAAAGGATGAAGCAAGAAGAAAGAACAGAGCAGGACAGACTATCCCAGCATAGGAGAACCCTTCAGGAACTCATGCTAGATCTAGAGGAAGCAGACTACCAACCCAATCTGGATCTGCTAAGGGATGTCAAGCAGTTGCTGAGAAGGAGTGAGTCAGTGTTGTCCAGAAGGACCAAGGCTGTCATCCCAGAGCTGAGACAGTACCCCATCTCTGGTGTATTAGCAATGCTCAACCTATTCAGAGTGGACATCAGAATGGATGCTACATCATCCAGTCCTTGCCTGATTGTTTCTGATGATCTGAAAAGTGTAAGAGCTGGAGAAGGCTGGCAGGTGGACACCCAACATGCTGAGTCCAACCTTCACATTGTCCTTGCTGAGCAGGCCTTCAGCTCAGGCAGACAATACTGGGAGGTGGATGTCACACAATTACCTCAGTGGGTACTGGGGATTCAGATTCCCTACTTGAAGAGAAAAAGGGGCAGGAACATGACTCCCTGTGCCTCTGTGTTCCTCCTGAGATGTGTCAAGAAGGAAGATGATTACTCTTTGCAATCGTATCCTGGATCATTGAACCACAGACTGAAAGGCCCTCTTCCCAGGGTGGGGGTATATCTGGAATATACCACTGGCACTCTTGCCTTTTACAACATTCTCCAGAGTTCTCTCATTTATCAATTCTCTCCTATTTCATTCACATCACCTGCCACACCCATCTTTTCTCCTGGCCCTCCACTTCCAGGAACAAAGCCTGGTCCTATGACTCTCTGTCCCATGGATTCTCATCTCTGTGCTTGCTGCTCTTCATCTCTTTGAGTATTTCTCCAAGAAGGAATTCTGTATCCACCACTAGGCTCCCTGACTGGTGTTTTTTCATTTCCAAACTTCCCCTGCAAAAGAATGAGCATCATCAGCTTCTAGATACCTTGCCTTTCACCCTGCAAGTTGAAGAGAACCATTTCCAAGTATTTTGTGCTTTCTTATTCTCAGTGGATTCTGCATATTTAGGAAATTCCTCAATATATCATTTCATTTAAAAAACATTGACAACTCACATGAGGACTATGACTTTTATAGCCTTTCTAGAATTTATTAAATTTTTTGAGTTTCATAGATTTCCAGCTTTTCCAGTCCTATGCCACTTGATTTACTGTTAACCTTTCTTTTTCCCTATCTAATAAAAATGTGAAATGAATTCTAGCTTTTGGTGTGCTTGTATTTTTCTTAAAGTTTATTTCATTTCATTGTGTCAAACTCTTTATTTCCTCTTTTGGGGTTTTCTTGGGAAAGATATTTGCTACAATGAATTTGACTTTTCTAATATTGTCTTCAGCTCTTTAAAAAATCTAACAAATGACTTCCTGGTTTCTCTCTGCCCCTTCTTGGCTCTGCCCCTTCAGCTACTTGTGTTGTAATGAATCTCATACATTATGAAAATTTGAGATACAGAACTCTTACCCCCTTAAAGAACATTGGAATCCATTGGTCCAGAAGACTGATGTGAGAAGGAAATCAAATTTAATATGCATTACCTCAGTATTCTTCCTTTACAGCAATTTACAGTAATCCCAGGAAATCCTATCCTTAATGTGAAATTGTTGAAGAATTTCTCAATCCAGAAGTCTTAACATCCTGCTGGATAGGAATTCCTCCTGTTTTGGTCCATTTGCCTGGATGTCAGGAAACAAGATTAGGACCCCAAATTTTTTTTTTATGATGATCCATTCTTTTTTTTTTAATTTTATTTTATTTGCATAACATGGGTAATTGTGGGTAATTCTTCAACAATAACCCTTACATAGCTTTCCGTTACAAATTTTTCCCCCCGATTCCCCACCCCTCCCCTAGATGGCAGGATATCCACTACATGTTGATTATGTTAAAAAATTGGCAAATCGAATATATGTATACATATTTCCAAACTTATCATTGTTGTGCAAGAAAAATCTTATCTACACAAACAATATATCAGATAAAGGAAACACAATGTAAGCAAACATCAATCAAGGAGTATGAGAATGTTATGTTGTGGTCCACATTTCACATCCCTCTCTCTGGGTGTATATGGCTTTCTTCAGTGAACAATTGGAGGTGGTTTGAAACATTTCATTGTTGAAGAGAGCCATGTCTATCAGAATTGACTGTCATATAGTACTGTTGTTGCCATGTACAATGATCTCCTGGTTCTGCTCATTTCACTCAGCATCAGTTCATGTAAGTCTCTCCAGGCCTCTCTGAAATCATCTTGCTGGTCATTTCTTACAGAACAATAATATTACATAACATTCATATACCATAATTTATTCAGCCATTCTCCAATTGAAGGGCATCTATTCAATTTCCAGTTTCTAGCCACTACAAAGAGGGCTGTCACAAACATTCTTGCACATGTGGGGCCTTTTCCTTCCTTTATGATTTCTTTGGGATATAAGCCGATTAGAATTGCTGCTGGGTCAAAGGGTATGCACAGTTTGATAACTTTTTGAGCATAGCTCCAAATTGTTCTCTAGAATGGCTGGATCCGTTCACAGCTCCACCAACAATGCATCAGTGTCCCAGCCTTCCCACATCCCCTCCAACATTCATCATTAACTTTTCCTGTCATTTTAGCCAATCTGACAGGTGTGAAGTGTACCTCAGGGTTGTCTTGATTTGCATTTCTCTGATCAACAGTGATTTGGAGCACCTTTTCATATGACTATAAATAGTTTTAATTTCATCCTCTGAAAGTTGTAGGACCCAAAATTTTAATCAGCCTCAAATGACAGGTAGTTGGTAAGTTGATAACATTGACCAGAAGGAGAAAAACAACAAAAAAGCATCAAAATCAGGAAAAAGAATCACATATACAAACTTGTTTGGAACATTTTTTTTTATTTGGGGCAAGAAAGTGGAAATCAAACAGGGTACATATCAGTTGGAGAATGGTGTGCACATTATGGCATCAAGATGCAATAGAATATGGTTGAACATAAATGAGGAAAAGAACACTTTCAGCAAATTATGAGAATTTCACATTTGGGTATTTGTATAAGGTAGAAAATATATATAGGATTTAATCTCCCCTCCTTCTACAGGAATTTATACTTGACTATATCAAATATATTGCTGTTTTTAAATACTTCTCTGAAACCTATGTTATCTATAATAATAAAATTTTAAATGATGCCTGATATCTTTCACTGTTTGCTCACATTCCCTGCTCTTGAGTATCAGGATTTTGACATCTTTTTTTTTAAACTAGTTATTTCTATTGCTATGATTTTTTTTCAAATAAACTCTACTGGTCATTTTGTTTTTAATCTTCTATACTTTCTTTGCTACTCTGATTCCTAGAGATCTGACTTTTATAAGGCAAAATGAAAAAGAGTGAAATATAGCTAGAACATGGGTATAAGGATATGACAATCCAACAACATTAAGCGATATACTGAAGTAAGATTGTGGTGAATAAAATTATAACCAAGGCATATTTTTCTCCAGGAAAAAGATATTATTTTAATAACAATTATCTGTAAGCTTTTAGTAAGACGGGTGATATTGGCAGGCAAATTCCAGGGACATGAGCATGACCTTTTTATTACTTAGGGTAGCTATAATCAAGCCACTGGGACTTTGACTTCTATCTCTCAGTGAACAGAGACAAGAGGGCCAACAAGGCCTTAGTTGTGTTTTTGTTGTCATTGAGCTGATAGTACACTATGAAGACCTACTTTGGCAAAGGTAAGAGTGCCAGCAATTGGCATGAGTCCTGGAGGAAGTAGTGAGTGAAATGAATATGAGTGTGGTCAGGAGAGTTCATGCTTACCTTAGAATTGACTTTATTTCTTACCATTCACATGTTTTTCTCTCTTATACATTACACACACAAAAAAACCCCAGAAAGTATAAGGGAGGCTATGACATTTCATTGTTCAAGGTGCATTCTGTTTTTGTTTTTCCCTTAAAGGGCCCTCTTCTACTAGATATGGTACACTTTAGTCATTTTGTCCTTTTTATCTTCAATGAATAGTCCAAGGGAGTTCAGATATGGGTCACCAGCTATGATGTTAGGGGACTTGCCAAGTGCTCAATAGTCCTCAAGAGATCTCACCTTGCTTGGGTGTTCCAAAAGACTTACATTTGGCTCCTCACATAAGACCCCATAGTGTTAACATAACTCAGGAGCAATTAGCAGGGAGAGGTCAGTACAGTCAATTAGGAAGACAAATTGTGTCAGGAAATCAGACCAGCAGATTGCTGCTTGTGCCTTAAGGAGCTGGCAAAAGCTCCCCTCTGCACAAGAGAGGAAAGGAACTTCACACAGATCAAGCAAGGACACTCTGGGCTTTTCAGTGATTTTCTTGCCCAGCTCATGACAGCTGTAATCAGAAGTATAGGAAAAGGGTAGTCAGCTGATATCATTGTTAAATAATTGACTAGGGAGAACTGTAATCAAGATTGCAAAAAAGCCCTTTTGGGTGCATGCGCTGCCATGTCTTGTGAAAAGATGATTGATCAGGGCTCCTCAATGGGCACTCAAACGTTTTCTGTTGATATGTTGTCAGAAGCTCTGTCCAGTGCTAGAGGTGCTTGTTTTAAATGGGGCAAGCCAGGACACTTTCATGCAAGCCGCCCATTAGATGGAGGCAAAGGACAGGGAAAAACCCGTCCCTCAGTTTCCCTCATCGCCCATGCGGTAATTACAAAACAATGAACTAGTATTCACTCTTGTTATGCAGCTGTTCGATAGCCCTGGCAACGAACATAGGTTACAGAACAAGATCCTGGATTTTAGCCAACTCCACCAAGGACACATTATCTAGATGCTGGAGCTACTCACTACAGTAACTATTTTCTCACCCTTGAGAAAGGCTCCTCCTCCAGACTTGCTTGAGAAAGTGAAATTAACCTCCTTGACATGGAGCCTTCCTTGTTCCTTGAGTTATGTAAATCACCTTAGCCTTATGCACACACTGAAATTTCCCCCATAGAGAGGACACTCAGATAAAGTGGCTCCTCTTAATGACCATCAAAACCCCTCGGGCGACATCCAATAGTTATGGCAAAGGTTGCCCTTAACAAATTCTCAGTTAAAGTCCTTGTATGATATACTCCCGGGGATGCAGCCTTCACCTCCCCGGTTCTTCCAGGATATGAATAGGGCCTCTTTAAGAAAAGAAAATAAGATTCCAAAATGTGAAACCTTTTTTTTTTTTTAAATGATTCACTCAGGGTACTTCCTCTGAATTCAGCCCCTTCCAATAAAATGTGGAAATTCACCAGACCCAGCATAAGATGCGTATTCAATTGGTTATTAGATTCCTCAATACCACCTCTTCTTTTTTTTTTTAATAAAGCTTTTTATTTGCAAAACATATGAGTGACCTTTCAACATTGACCTTTGCAAAAAAACCTTTTTTTTTCCCACAAGCTTTTCCTTTCCCTCCCCCCGCCCCCACCCCTAGATGACAGGTAATCTAATACATGCTAGATAGGATAAATTATATGACAAATACAATACATGTATACATATCTATACAGTTATCTTACTGCACAAGAAACATCAGATCTAGAAATAGAAGAAGAAAAAAAAAAAACAACCTAAGAAGGAAAACAGAATGCATGGAAATATTCACAGAAAGCGTTAAAATGCTGTGTTGTGGTTCACTCTCAGTTCCCACAGGCCTCTCTCTGGATGTATATGACTATCTTCATCGCAGCACAACTGGTTTGAATCACATCATTGTTGAAGAGAACCATGTCCATCAAAATTGATCATCGTATAGTCTTGTTGCTGTGTATAATGTTCTCCTGGTTCTGCTGATTTCACTCAGCATCAGTTCACGCAAGTCTCTCCAATCCTCTCTGAAATACTACTGTTGGTCATTTCTTACAGAACAATAATATTCCATAACATTCATATACCATAATTTATTCAGCCATTCTCCAATTGATGGGCATCTTTTCAATTCCCAGTTTCTTGCCACTACAAAAAGGGCTGCCACAAACATTCTTGCCCAGGTGGGTCCCTTTCCCTCCTTAAAAATCTCTTTGGGATATAGGCCCAGTAGAAACACTGCTGGGTCAAAGGGTATGCATTGTTTGATAACTCTTTGAGCATAGCTCCAAATTGCTCTCCAGAATGGTTGGATCCGTTCACAGTTCCACCAACAATGTATCAGTGTCCCAGTTTTCCCACATCCCCTCCAACAGCTGTCATTATCATTTCCTGTCATTTTAGCCAATCTGACAGGTGTGTAGTGGTATCTCAGAGTTGTCTTAATTTGCATTTCTCTGATCAATAGTGACTTGGAGCACCTTTTCATGTGACCGGAAATAGTTTCAATTTCTTCATCTGAAAATTGTCTGTTCATATCTTTTGACCATTTGTCAATTGGAGA
>JAJPUD010018894.1:17589-27659 GCA_023553655.1 Myrmecobius fasciatus | reverse complement strand
TTAGCCAATTTGACAGGTGTGTAGTGGTATCTCAGAATTGTCTTAATTTGCATTTCTCTGATCAATAGTGATTTGAAGCACCTTTTCAGAGGACTAGAAATAGTTTTAATTTCACCTTGTGAAAATTGTCTGTTCATATCCTTTGACCATTTATCGATTGAAGAGTGGCTTGAATTTTTATAAATATGAGACAATTCTCTATATATTTTAAAAATGAGGCCTCTATCAGAACCATTAAATGTAAAGATGATTTTCAAATTTATTGCTTCCTTCCTAATCTTGTCTCCATTAGTTTTGTTTTTACAAAAAAAAATTTTAACTTAATACAGTCAAAATTGTCTATCTGGTCTTCAATTAAGAGTTCCCATTCTCCTTTGGACGCAAATTACTTCCTTCTCCATAGGTCTGAGAGATACACTATACTATATTCCTCTAATTTGTTTATAATATCACTCTTTATGTCTAAATCCTGAACCCATTTAAATCTTATCTTGGTATGTGATGTTAGATGTGGGTCAAGCCCTAATTTCTTCCATACTAGTTTTCAATTTTCCCAGCAGTTTTAGTCTAATAGTGAGTACTTATCCCAAAAGCTGGGGTCTCTGAGTTTATCAAACACTAGAATGCTATAGTTATTGCCTAGTTTGTCCTGTGATCCTATCCTATGCCACAGATCGACTACTCTGTTTCTTTGCCAGTATCAAATGGTTTTGATGACCGCTGCATAATAATATTGTTTTAGATGTGCCACAGCAAGGCCACCCTCATCAACCTTTTTTCTTTTCTTTTTTTTTTTTTTTTTTCATTAATTCCCTTGAAATTCTGGACCTTTTGGTCTTCCAAATGAACTTTGCTACTATTTTTCCTAGGTCTGTAAAATAATTTCTTGGGAGTTTGATTGGTATGGCACTAAATAAGTAACTTAGTTTGGGTAGTGCTGTCATTTTTATTATATTTGTTCAGCCTACCCATGAATACTTGATGTTTTTCCACCTGGTTAGGTCTGACCTTATTTGTGTGGAATATTTTGTGTAGTTTAGTTCGTATAATTCATGACTGTTCCTTGGCAGATAGATTCCCAAATATTTTATACTATCAACAATTATTTTGAATGGAATTTGTTTTAATATCTGTTGCGGCTGAGCTTTGTTGGTAATATATAAAAATGCTAATGATTTATGTGGATTTATTTTGTATCCTGCAACTTTGGTAAAGTTGTGGATTGTTTCTAGTAGTTTTTTAGTTTAGTCTCTAGGGTTCTCTAAGTATACCATGATGTCATCTGCAAAGAGTGATAATTTGGTTTCCTCAATACCTACTCTAATTCCTTTTATCTCTTGTTCTTCTCTTACTGACAAGGCCATGTCTAATACAATATTAAATAGTAATGGTGAGAGTGGGCAGCCTTGTTTCACTCCTGATCTTATTGGGAAGGGTTCTAGTTTGTCCCCATTGCATATGATGTTTGCTGATGGTTTTAAATAGATGCTGTTGATCATTTTATGGAAAAGCCCATTTATTCCTATACTCTCTAGTGTTTTTAATAGGAATGGGTGTTGGATTTTATCAAATGCTTTTTCTGCATCTATTGAGATAATCATATGATTTTTGTTAGTTTGGTTATTAATATAATTGATTAGGATGCTTTTTTCCCCCCTAATATTGAACCAGCCCTGCATTCCTGGTATAAATCTTACTTGGTCATAGCGTATGTGGGGATGGCTTTCTGTAGTTTCATTGCAAATATCTTATTTAAGATTTTTGCATCATTATTCATTAGAGAAATTGGTCTATAGTTTTCTTTTTCTGTTTTCACCCAAACTGGCTTAGCCATCAGCACCATATCTGTATCATAAAAGGAATTTGATAGTACACTTTCTTTCCCTATTTTTTCAAATAGTTTAAACAAAGAAAAAAAAATAAGTGGAGTTTTCCATAAAATGATAAGTAGTATCTATCTAAAATGGTCAACAAGTATTATTTGTAATGGAGATGATGAATAAGCTTTCCTAGGGTAACTATATTTGAAGTGGATACATTGCCTGGAATTAGGAAGATCTGAGTTTACATCTGCCCTCACATTTCCTCAAATCACATTATCACTCAAACCTGGATCACATTGGCTATATCACATATGTAAGTCTTCCATTGTTTTTAATCTACTTCAGGGTTCAGAAATTCACTCTCTAGTGACTGATAATATTTTTTTATCATGAATCCTACAGCATTTTCTTAGATCACTATATTGATTAGTATAGATAAGTTGTTCATAGTTAATCATAATACTATTATTGTGTATATTTTTCAATTTCTGCTCACTTCACTTTGCTTTATTTCATATAAATTTTTTCAAGTATTTTTTAAAGTATTATACTCATTCTTTCTTATAGCAAAGTTTTCTTTGATATCTTGGGGATACAGACATAATAAAGACATCTCTGTTTTAAAGATGTGTGCACTTTTGTAGCCCTTGGGCATGATTGCAAATTGTTTTCTTCATTTGTTTTTGTTTGTCCAGATTCACTTTATAGAAAGCCATTTCCATTACTCAAGTAGATAATGAAGTGTTAGAGTAGAACTGCAGCAATCCCTTCATAATATATGAAAACAAATATATAGAAATATTAGAAAATTATCATATTTGTTATACTCTTTCTAATATTAATAATATACTTAACCTCATAAATTAACTTGATTTGAGATTTTCATGCAAAATTTTCTGATCTTTCCCTACATTATAGTTTCCCAACCCAATTTTGATATTTTGTTAAGAAGATATTTTTCTTTTATGACCTTTCTCTATAACTTAAAAAAAAATAATAGTGTGCATTCTAACCTGCTAGTGCCTTTCATTGCCATGTCTTTTTATCAGTTAAGGACAAGTTTTTAATGATGGAAGATATTCATGGGATGTTTTGGTCTTTATATTTTAGTGATATTTTATATCAGTTAAACCTTTCTGAAAATGAAAGTTGACAAAGTCTCTTTCCTTTCATGTTTTCTAATTTTTTCCAATACACATACTTTGTATAGTTTGTTTTGTAATTTTTTATAATAAATATAGGACTTTTTTTCTAATTTAATTCTAATGCTAACCTTTGTATTAATTGAATAATTTACAAAGACCAAAATTTGGAAACAAAATTAATGTGCCTTCCTAATTAATTTTAAATATAAAGTTAATATGTACTTATCAATATTTCTCCAGAAATCTATTCACTTTATTATTAATTAAAATGTAATATTTATGGTATCAACAGTTAAATGAGTATTGATAGATTTCCAAAAAGCAGTTTGATCATTATCATTGTCAACTTCTGAACTTCTTTTGCTATAGCCATTATAAGAATGAAAGGAAACAACACTCATAGCATTTTTTATATTAATCTTTTTTCTTGTGTTACCATGAGCAAAACATTTGTAAATCACTTTTCTGCCTCTTGCTGATATATTTTGCTTAAAAGTACTCTCAAAACATTGACAAGCTTTATTTTGGAATATGTCTTGATAGCATGAAAAATAAAATGAATTATATACACAAAGAACTGGGACATAATGGAAGAAGAATAACAAATATATTTCACAAAATCTGAGTTCATTATTGCTTTAGTTTTTTTGAAAACTAGAATAAGCTGCATATTTTTAGTAAACCTATTTAATGTTCCTTTTCTTCACAAAATGAATTATAAAAATATTTGAATGTATTTTGTATTTAAACTTATTTTAAAATTAGATAAGACATTATAAATTTATAAGAACATAAATAAGGAATGTTAACATTTCAAACATGTCACATAAGAAATGTACCAGATTCTTTTTTGAACTTTTAATTTTTTTTCTTCATCAAAATATTTTCTAAATCAAGATGTTGAAGAAAAGACAGAGACTAAACTAAGATCTCTCATAGTCTCCTTCAAATAATTTTAAATAATGTCTCTAGATGAATTCTGGACAGACAGAACCCACAAAAGCATGGGGTGAAACAAATTTTAAGCCCAAGACAACTTACATCTGAAATTCTGAGATGAGCAAGTTGTACCAGAATAGGTCATGTGCAGGAAACCAGTAATAGCTCTTGGAGTCACTGAATCAGCAGAGAAAGGAACCACTTTTTGAGCTCTCAGCCCACAGATGGTAAAGGGGTCAAACAACTGATCAGAAGGAGATTTTTAAGAGGCATTTAGCACTGGGTGCAGGATTTTGTTTTATTACACATTCTTAAATCTAGGTCAAATTCCTGGCTCACAATTACTGGGCAAGGAAAAGTATGGTCACAGGGAAATTAGGAGACCCCAACCTTAGTTCCAAGAAAGAAAAGAATACTCTTGGAAATTCACAGATGTGAACATAAACCATGAGAGTAGTCAGCCTACCTGTCCTTAGATCATAAAATCTTGAAAAAAACTGAAAGCTGAAAAACCCTATAACTTGCTCTGTATACAACTGCACAAAACTAAATAAAATAAAGAACAAATGAAAAATTGAAGCTTGGGACAGTTCTCCCTACAACCTGGGATCACAAGGTTTTGCAATAGTAAATTTTGAGAACTACCTATGCATATGTTTTTAAGATAAAAAGCTTTAAAAAATAAATTGTACCATACACCAAATAGGGTGATGTTTCCAGTTAATAGGAACTATTCAGTGCAAATATAAGTCATGTGGATTCTCCAGGGGATTCCCTTAGCTATTTTAATAATTAAAACTGCCCATGGATAGAGTTAGTAGATAAGCAAATAGCTAGTAGACACAGAGTAGATATAGTTGTATTTGTCCTCTATGTCTACATAGCTATTTATAGCTATTCAGATACATGAAAATCTATATAGAAATTTAAAGATAGATACATCAATGTTGATATTGATATCTTTATAAATCCATATATATATATATATACACATATATATGTATGTGTATATGTATATATATATATATGAAGGAAGATGGATGGATACATAAATAATATCATTAACACTGAGGATGAAAATAATGATGATGATGATAAAACATGATAATTTTTTTAAAGTGGAAATAGAATGACTTGGAGTCATGTAACTTATGGTTTAAATATTGAATTAAAAACTAACTAGTTTGTTATTAGAGGTAAGTCATTTACCTGTTCTGACCTCATCTACAAATGAATAAAATAATATTTGATCTACACAAACACACACACACAAACACACACACACACACATCAAAACATACAATATGAACGCTGGGGACCAAACAATGCCCCTAGGGAGGAAAACAGGGCACATCCCATCATAAGTCTAGAGTTCAAGTTATTTACTATTTTTCTATTCATGCATTTGATACTTTACATACATAAGTAGTTATCCAATATATATATATTTTTCTTTTCTAAGCATTCCTCTCTCTCTCTCCCTCACCACATACACACACACACACACACACACACACACACACTTATCCAAGTGCATATTATCCTTAAGTGACAGTGATGCTGTTCAATCTAGATCTTCTATCTCCTGCCAGTACCACCTTTGTGGTACTTTGTACCACCTGATTTCTTTCTAAGTGGAACTGTGGTAGGCAGGTTAGGTGATTCTCTGTCACTTATAGATTAATATTACTACTATTTGTCACATGGAAGCTTTGGACACTCCAGGAAATCTGGAAGGCCTCTGGGTAGATAGATAATGAAAGATTCATTTTGAGAATTTTATATGAAGCAAAGCTATAATTTAAACTAGGAAACAATTACGAGATAGAAGATTCCAAGAAAGATCAAGGTATTTGAGTCTTAAAATTACCTTGACCTAAGAACCCAGAAGATTCTGGTCATTCTCAGGCCAGAGTAAATCTTTTGAGTTATCTGGCTCTAGAGTTCATTTCTAAAGCCCATCTTCTACGGACTTAGTCAAGACAGAGGGCTTCCATATGCTAATGTATGATAACTAATGGAATAACATGATCATTTTCCATGTGGTTTGAAGACATAAAGTTTTCTATCCACATCACAGTGACTGGAACATATTTGATACTAAATGAAAGTTTATTTTTTTAAGGAAGTATTGCACTTAGTTTAACGAGTAATAAATTAAATAAGGAATTAAAATTTAATATGGTTATAAGTAAACACAGTTGAAAACTACTAATAGTATGTCAATTTCACATTTTTATTTGGGGTTTTATTCTTTGTTCTACTATTATTTGTGATCTAATGCAAATGACTTCATTAAAGCTTTATTAGACTTTAGATTTTTTATTGACAATGAAAGAAAATAATGAAAAAGGCTGTTAAGATCTTTCCTTGATTGAAATTTTGTAATCCCTATGTTTCAGTTATACATTTGTGCTCATATAAATAAACAATTAAAAACCAGTAGCTTCCACTACAATATCAACTTCCCTTACTGTTCCATTTATTTAGCCTACTCTTTCTAGTTCTTTTATAAGATAAAAATTATGTAAGACAATGAATTAGAATCCAAGCACTTAGAAGCACTCAGAGATTCAAGATTCCTATCTCATAGAGCCTTCCTTCCAAATGCATAGAGAATATATTTACATAACTCTGTGACATTTCTCTATAAAGAATGAAAAAATAAAATAATCTGACAACTTCCCTAACATTGCTTATGTGCTACCAATTTCACCAGCAAACCTGACTTTATGGATTTTATTCATCTGATAAATTTTTTAGGAACACAATATAAAGGGGAAAAATTAAATGGCATTCATAGTGACTATTTGACTTAGTTATCCTATTTGTTCAAAGTTTTTGAATTTTAAAATCATATTAAATGATTCTGTCAGTATCACCAGCACCCTTACTACCATTAACAATGATAATCACCAGGAGGAGTATGACAAATATTTACATTTAAAAAGTCATCTAATCCTTTGTCTATGAAATTCCTATCGATAGAAGACAAATACATAGATTAAACTACAGTTTAATAGCATTAGTTTTCTTTATAACAATATGGATTTTGTTTTATTTATTTATAAATATACTGAATAGGGTTAAAAAGACTTCATAAGAATGTTAAATATATCTGTAAGAAAAAAAGTTTAAGTATCCATGATACAGCATCTTACATTTAATTAAACACTTCAAATGTACTAGCTCATTTGATCCTCATAAAAAACCCTCTAAAGTAGGTTCTATTATTATTTCCATTTTAGAGATGAAAAAACTAAGGGTCAGAGAAGATTAAATAACTTGTTCAAAGCAGCACTGTTTAAAGAAGATATGAATTAAAGAATTCCTGAGTCTGAATGTAAGTGATCAGCAACATCCGCTATACCATGTATTTATTTAATAATAGTACTAACATCTACTAGTGATAATGAGAAAAAATATATTAAGCAATGAATAAAACTTCTGAATGTCTTTTTTCCTTCTTACTTCTGAAGCAGAAAACTCACCTAAATAATACTTTTTTCATCTTTTTCCATTATTCAAAACCCCTTAGAATTTCCTTGTGAAATGTATTTCCATTAGTGCCTATGGACTATCTTTACTCTCCTCCTGTAAGCTCATTAAGAATCTCTCAGGACTAGGATAATGTCTTGAGTAGCACCCTTTACACACTGACTCATAGTCTTACTGTGAACCAAGGAAACAAAAGAACTAGAACTCGGGGTTAACTATGGGCTTTCTTTTTTTCAGAACTAATTGTAAAAATACCAGGTAAACGGGGTTTGCCAAATTGGGCCTTCAGTGATGGATTTACTGCTTAAGGACTATGTCTTATAGTTAAAATAAATTTTAATTTATTTCCCATCTATAATTTTCTCCATTAGTCACTTGCTCAACCTTATAATGTTAAGCTAACTACATAATGGATAATCTGGCAGGATATTACAAGTGGACATTGATGTTCTTGTATTTCAAGCTCTCACAACAAGAATATGCTGGCTAGAAAAGACAGGACCACTGACTTTTCAGTGAAACTACTGAAGCAAAGATAAAGAGGGTGAAATACTTGCAATTTTATATGACAATCATTCCAGCCCTTTCTAATCTTGGAAATCAGCATGAGATTGTCAATGGAAATATTCATATTGATAATGTGTGACACAAATTTAACCTCATTTACCTGATGTCTAAAAAGTGCAGATTAGTTGCACAACATCAAATGAAATCATAGATTCTATCATAAATATTGTCATCATTGTAAACATTATTCAATGAGATTTTGTATTTTCAGGAGTCAAGATGGCAAAGTAAGACATTGTAACTCACTTCTAATCATAAAATAGCACTTCCCCCCAACAAAATCCTGAAGCAGCAAAATGAGTAAAAAAGGGTAAAACAATCTTTGAGCCCAAGAAACTTCAATGACAGCCAAGAAAACTTTGCCTTGCTCTAGTAAAAAGGAATCTCACTACAAGACAGAAAATATCCCAGAAAACCAGTAAAAAGCCCTATTTCAATAAACCAGTAGAAAATCCTGAGCTCCAATGTGAAGAAGCAGGCATACACTAACATCAGAATACCTTATATGCCAGGGAACTGGATAAACTTAGTTCTGAGAGTCATCACATGCCCTTGGCAAACAGACAACTTCCCGCAGCAAAACTTCATGTATTTACTGTATCCTGGGAGAAATGGAGAAGCACAGCACTGACCCCAGTACACTCCACTCAATAGCACTAAGACATCAGCTCAGTACCAGGTAATCTACTAGGCCATTATAGCTTCCATCAGTGCCAATTACCAGCACTCTACTCTTTCAATATACTACCTGACATGCGCCACATGGGCCACAGTTCAAAATCAGTGCAGCATAGGTAAACAGTCTGGGTCAGGAGCACCTGTAAGAAGAAGCTTGACAAAGCCTGTCACACCTGGGAGCAGAGAACAAAAAGAAAAATGTCAGAAAAGATAAGCTAAACCAACAACAACAAAAAAAAGCTGACCACAGAACTCAGAAAAGGACAACAATTTCAAAACACCTATAAGCAAAATCTCAAAGTAAATTGAAAAATGGCCTCAAGCCCAGAAAGAACTCATGAAAGAGCTCCAAAAAGAAGTTAAAAATCATATAAGAGAGGTGGAAGGAAAATTGGGAAAAGAAATGAGAATGATGCAACAGAAATATGAAAAAAAGAATCAAGAACTCTGAAAAAGAAAACTGCTTAAAAAGTGGAGGTATACTGATACATGTAATTAATTTAATGCTAGTTCAGGAAGAACTGTAAAAATTCAACCTATAGATGGAATCAACTGTTTATTTACTTGCTTATTGGTTTATTTATTTTTGCAATCAGCTGCTAAAGACTGGAAACATTGTTGAAATCAAATTTATATAGGTAAAACAGTTTTGGTTGTGATTCATGGTGAGATCCATCTGTCATCCACTTAAAACTTGAGAAATTAAACATTTCCATAAAGATGAATGTTGGAGGGGATGTGGGAACACTGGGACACTGATGCATTGTTGGTGGAGCTGTGAACAAATCCAACCATTCTGGAAAGCAATTTGGGGCTATGCTCAAAAAGTTATCAAACTATGCATACCCTTTGACCCAGCAGTGTTTCTAGGGCTTATATCCCAAAGAAATCATAAAAGAAGGAAAGGGAAACCCAAAGACCCCAGCTTTTGGGATAAGTACTCACTATTCGGCAAAAACTGCTGGGAAAATTGGAAACTAGTGTGGAAGAAATTAAGGCTGGACCCACACCTAACACCGTACACAAAGATAAGACCTAAATGGGTTCATGATCTAGATATAGAGTGATATTATAACCAAATTAGAGGAACATAGGATAGTTTACTTCTCAGACCTGTGGAGATGGAATAAATTTATGTCCAAAGAAGATCTGGAACTCTTAATTGAACACCAGATAGATAATTTTGATTATATTAAGTTAAAAAGTTTCTGTACAAACAAAACTAATGCAGACAAGATTAGGAGGGAAGCATCAAATTGGGAAATCATCTTTACATTTAAGGGTTCTCATAAAGGTCTCATCTCTAAGATATATAGAGAATTGTCTCATATTTATAAAAATTTAAGCCACTCTTCAATAGATAAATGGTCAAGGGATATGAACAGACAATTTTCAGAGGATGAAATTAAAACTATTTATA
>JAJPUD010018894.1:0-12589 GCA_023553655.1 Myrmecobius fasciatus | reverse complement strand
TAGTTATTGCCACATAACATTTTTTGTGTAGGAGAAATCGTATCTACAAGAAATAATAATCCGATAAAGGAAATACAATGCAAGCAAACCTCAATAGAGAACATGAAAATGTTATGTTGTGGTCCACATTTCACATCCCTCTCTCTGAGTGTATATGACTTTCTTCACTGAACAACTGGAATTGGTTTGAAGTATTTCATTGTTGAAGAGAGTCATGTCCCTTAGAACTGATCCTCATATAGTATTGTTGTTGCCATGTATAATGATCTCCTGGTTCTGCTCATTTCACTCAGCATCAGTTCATGCAAGTCCCTCCAGGCCTCTCTGAAATCGTCCTGCTGGTCATTTCTCACAGAGTAATAATATTCCATAACATTCATATACCATAATTTATTCAGCGACTCTCCAATTGATGGGCATCCATTCAGTTTCCAGTTTCTAGCCACTACAAAAAGAGCTGCCACAAACATTCTTGCACATGTGGGGCCCTTTCTTTCTTTTGTGATTTCTTTGGGATATAAGCCCAATAGAAACACTGCTGGGTCAAAGGGTATGCATAGTTTGATAACTTTTTGAGCATAGCTCCAAATTGCTCTCCAGAATGGTTGGATCTGTTCAAAGTTCCATCAACAATTCATCAGTGTACCAGTCTTCCCACATCCCCTCCAACATTCATCGTTATCTTTTCCTGTCATTTTAGCCAATCTGACAGGTGTGTAGTGGTACCTCAGAGTTGTCTTAATTTGCATTTCTCTAATCAATAGTGATTTGGAGCACCTTTTCATATGACTACAAATAGTTTTAATTTCATCATCTGAAAATTGTCTGTTCATATCCTTTGACCATTTATCAATTGGAGAATGGCTTGAATTCTTATAAATATGAGATAATTCTCTATATATCTTAGAGATGAGACCAAAGGTCTTGTTATGAAGAGAGTCATTTGCACCTAGAGAGAAGACTATGGAGCCTCAATATGGCTCACAATGCAATATTTTAATTTTTTTTTAATTGTACCCTCTTTCATCTAATATGTTCTCTGCCATGTTTCTCTTACTTTGTGCATCATAGGCATATGTCATCTTGAAATAAACTGCTGATGACCACTTTTATCTATGTTTCTTTTGAATTAGGTATTTTCATTCATTGACTCATCATACTCAAAAACCCCACCATAAATGCCTTTATGTTACCTATATAATTGGATTTCCATCTTTTAATCAAGGTAATTTAATGTTTTTTTTTTCTCTGTTTCTCTATGTACATCTGAGACAAAGAGAATTATTATTTCCTTGTTTCTATAAAGGAATGTTCCTATAAATTATCGGTCCTTATTACTGTTTTTCTTCTTATAAGAAATTCCAGAACAATATTCCAAATTAGGTCATATAGTATGTAATCTAGATTTCTTTGTCCAATACTATACTGTCTCTTCAATCACCAGAACTGGATATTAATCATTGGTTTGACAAGCCTTACAAGGTTCTCTAATCCATCCTGAATATTCATTTCAGAAAGATAGAATATTTCCCTCAATTAATTTAGGTACAAATTTATCAAATTCTTTGTTCCTTAATAGTTATCTGTCAGCCTTGAAAATTGGTCCCTTCTTTTATTGACCAGTAATATTTTTGCTCAATCAATGGAAAAACTTATCATAAAACCATAAAACATGTGAAATCTGACTAGTCTTAAATTCTAGCTTATTTATATAAATTATATATTATTCAGTAGGAAATTACTAAACTTGACCAGTATTCAAATAGCTTGCATACAACTATCTTTTTGTTATCTTTAAAGCATTTGAATAAAGTGGCAATCAATTAGATATGAGAAAACAGGAAACAAGAAAATTAATTAATTTATTTCAGGGAGTATTCCAGAATATTATCTCTTGTACAATAACAAAAAAGTTTTTGGACATATTTGTCCAAATACTTAGAGTATTAAGAACAATCTTTTATCTCTGTGTAAGAAGTAAAATTATTTTTACTTTAAATATGAATTTTATTTTAGTATTTCATTGCTAAGAGCAATATTTGAGGGAGAATAGCCAGGCCTCACCTATCACGTGCTTTGGGGGCCATCCGGCCAAGCAGGCTTGGTCTCCAAGAAGGGTCGAGCCAGAGGATAGATTATGGCAGTGCTTTATTCAGGCTTCATTTCCTCCATTGCCTCCATTACAACCAGCATTGCTTATATCTTCTCTCCTCTCCTAGCCCCGCCTCCTAGCCTAGTCCCTCCTCCTAGCCTTGCCCCTTGCTTAGTCTTGCTTCTCCTCTTCACCTGACCCCTCCTCCTTGTCTCCTTCCTTTCTTCCCCCATTCTGGTCCATTTGCCCACACCCATCATCAGCAATTAAGTTTGTATTGAAAGGAGGTATTCAATATTGGAGGGTGTGATTCTCCTCTCAACAAAAGATCACTCTGAATAGCTATTAAGCCATTATCAGTCAAGCACCCCAGCCTCAAGTTTCTCAAGGGAATCACAGACCACACCCCTCAATCTTCAACTCAAGGACAAACCTCTCAGGGTCCAATCTCCTGGACCCTAACATTTCATAATCTTGCTAATAGTCATCAAGAAAATTCAGGTTTATTGATGCTCTAAAATGTGTGTGATCCTTAGCATTCTCCACCCTCCTTTTATCTATTAATTCCCTGAATATACAAAATCCAAAATCAGGAGGTTAAACTTCCTTGAAGAAACTATTTTTTTGTTTGTTCAATTGCCATAGCAAAAAAAATAAAATAAAATACATAGCAGGCTGTTTGCTTATTGGTTTTTTCTTCCCCATCATCAGCAAGATTGTTTATTGTTCAGAGAACAGACTAAATCTTTTTTTCACAATTAAGAGTATTTTTCCCAATTACATAAAAAGACAGTTTTCAACACTAATTTTTGTAAGATTTTAAGTTCTAAAGATTTTTCCATACCCCTTTTCCTTACCCACACCCCAAAATAGGAAACAATTTGATAAACAGCATATATGTAAAATGATGTTTAACATATTTCCACACAACTCATGTTGTAAAAGAAGAATCTAAATAAAGGGAAAATCCACTAGAAAAAAAAAATAACAAAAAAAACAAACAAAAAGTAAAAATAGTATGCTTTGTATATATAGATCTTTTATCTTTGGATGTGGATAGCATTGTCTGTCATTTTTGGAATTGTCTTGGATTATTGTATTGCTGAGAAAAACTAATTCTCCCCCAGTTGATCACTGCACAATTTTGCTGTTATTGTGCATATTGTTCTCCATGTTGGCTGCCTTTGTCGTGTTGGCTGGTGAATTTTTTTTTTCTATTTCTAATTTCTCTTTTATTCTGTCAATCACTTAAGGGCAAATTCCTTTGATTATTTTTTGAATTTTTGTGTCAAAGATATTTCATTAAGTATTTGTTTTTGTCATAGCTTTTAGGTAGTTCAAGCATTCTTACGTTTTTCTTCATGAGCTATACTCCAGATTTGTTGCTTTTCTTTTAAGATGTTTCACATTCTCTTCTTTACATTTTGTTATTTCTTGGTATCATAGCTTCTCTGGATTCCCTTTGCCCAATTCTGATTTTCACAGAATCATTTTCTTTGTTAAGATTTTGGATTTTCTTTTCTAGTTGGTTGACTTGCTTTTTATAATCTTGTTTTGTTTGGGGGGGGGGCGCAGATGGTTCTAATTTTTGTTTTAGTTTTACCTCAATCTCTCTTATTTGGTATTTGAAGATCTATATATTTTTTTTCCTTGACAAGTAGCCATTTATCATTATTATTTGTGGTAGGAGACTTTTTTTTTAAATTTTATTTTATTTGCAAAACATATGTATGGGTAATTCTTCAACATTAACCCTTACAAATCTTTCTGTTACAAATTTTTCCCCCCAACTGCCAATCCCTCCTCTAGATGGCAGGATATCCACTACATGTTAATTATGTTAAAATACTTGACAAGTGGAATATATGTACACATATTTCCACAGATCATTTTTGTGCAAGAAAAATCATATCTACACAAAAGACATATCAGATAAAGGAAACACAATGTAAGCAAACATCTATCAAGAGTATGAGAATGTTATGTTGTGGTCCACATTTCACATCCATCTCTCTGGGTACATATGGCTTTCTTCAGTGAACAACTGGAAGTGGTTTGAAACATTTCATTGTTGAAGAGAGCCATGTCCATCAGAATTGATCGTCATATATTAGTGTTGTTGCCGTGTATAATGATCTCCTGGTTCTGCTCATTTCACTCAGCATCAGTTCATGCAGGTCTCTCCAGGCCTCTCTGAAATCGTCCTGCTGGTTTCTTACAGAACAATAATATTCCATAATATTCATATACCATAATTTATTCAGCCATTCTCCAATTGAAGGGCATCTATTCAGTTTCCAGTTTCTAGCCACTACAAGAAGGGCTGCCACAAACATTCTTGCACATGTGGGGCCCTTTCCTTCCTTTATGATTTCTTTGGGATATAAACCCAATAGAAATGCTGTTGGTTCAAAGGTTATGTACAGCTTGATAACTTTTTGAGCATAGTTCCAAATTGCTCTCCAGAATGGCTGTATCCATTCACAGCTCCACCAACAATGCATCAGTGTCCCAGCCTTCCCACATCCCCTACAACATTCATCATTAACTTTTCCTGTCATTTTACCCAATCTGACAGGTGTGTAGTGGTACCTCAGAGTTGCCTTAATTTGCATTTCTCTGATCAATAGTGATTTGGAGCACCTTTTCATATAACTACAAATAGTTTTAATTTCATCCTCTGAAAATTGTCTGTTCATATCCTTTGACCATTTATCGATTGGAGAATGGCTTGAATTCTTATAAATATGAGACAGTTCTCTATATATTTTAGAGATGAGACCTTTATCAGAACCCTTAAATGTAAAGATGTTTTCCCAATTTATTGCTTCCCTCCTAATCTTGACTGCATTGGTTTTGTTTGTACAAAAACTTTTTAACTTAATATAGTCAAAGTTATCTATCTGGTTTTCAATTAAGAGCTCCCATTCTTCTTTGGACATAAATTTATTCCATCTCCATTGGTCTGAGAGGTAAACTATATTATGTTCCTCTAATTTACTTATAGTATCACTCTTTATATCCAGATCATGAACCCATTTAGATCTTATCTTGGTATGTGGTGTTAGATGTGGGTCAAGCTCTAATTTCTTCCACACTAGTTTCCAGTTTTCCCAGCAGTTTTTCTCAAATAGTGAGTACTTATCCCACAAGCTGGGGTCTTTGGGCTTATCAAACACTAAATTGCTATAGTTATTGCCTAGTTTGTCTTGTGATTCTATCCTATTCCACTGATCAACTACTCTATTTCTTACCCATTACCAAATGGTTTTGATGACCGCTGCTTTGTAATAAAGTTTTAGATCTGGTACAGCAAGTCCACCATCATCAGCCCTTTTTTTCATTAATTCTCTTGAAACTCTTGACCTTTTGTTCTTCCAAATGAATTTTGCTACTATTTTTTCTAGATCGGTAAGATAATTTCTTGGGAGTTTGATTGGTATGGCACTAAATAAATAAATTAGTTTGCGTAGTATTGTCATTTTTATTATATTTGCTCCGCCTACCCATGAGCACTTAATATTTTTCTAATTGATTAGGTCTGATTTTATTTGTGTGGAAAGTGTTTTGTAGTTTAGTTCATATAATTCCTGACTTTCCCTGGGCAGATAAATTCCCAAATATTTTATACTATGAACAGTTATTTTGAATGGAATTTCTTTTTTTATCTCTTGCTGCTGAGCTTTATTCATAATATATAAAAATGCTGATGATTTATGTGGATTTATTTTGTATCCTGCAACTTTGCTAAAGTTGTGAATTGTTTCTAGTAGTTTTTTAGTTGAGTCTCTAGGGTTCTCTAAGTATATCATCATGTCATCTGCAAAGAGTGATGAGATTTCTTTTTTTTAAAACTTCAATGTCCTCATCTGAAAAAGAACCCTGGTCTTCCTTATTTCCATAATATATAATAATATATTATAATAACTATATATAATAATATAGTTCTATTCTTTCTTCTTAGCCTGCTGGGTTTTTTGTTTTTTTTGTTTTTTTTTTTTTTTGTTTGTTTGTTTGTTTTAAGGGAATATTATAAGTAGCTTTATCTCTAATCTTTACCAGGTCAGAGTGAGGGAATGGTGCCTCTGGTTTCATTTCAGTTCTCCTCTCTGGTTTGGAACCCAAAATCAAGAATTCCTCCCTCTTGTAAGTGCGCACAGCCAGAAACTTTCTTGTCCCACTGTTTTGTACTTACAAGATATAATGGTTCCTTCTTTCCTAGAGTCCAGTCTCAACAGCACAGCTGGGTCTGGCCTTCTTAATCAGCTGAGGTTCCTTCAGTTTTCCTGGAATCAGTCAAATTTTCCTTGATTCATTTTGTTCCTTATTTTTAATCTTTCTATTATTCTTCACTCCTTTCCTCAGTGCATTAAAGCCAAGCACCTGCTAATTTTGAGTCTTTCCATGAAATCTCATGTAATTGTCAATAACTCATAAAGAGCTTTTGGTAGTTACTGTTTATTGCCTAATAATATTCCTGGACTTTTCTTTAGTATCTTACCTTCCCAAATCAATGAAAAGTAACTTGGGGTCAAGTGTCCCACTTTATTCTGTGTTTATACTTTATATTTCTCATTCACATCTCTAGAGAGTCTAACTGGTGATCTCCTGAACAGAGAAGGGTCTAAGATATATGGATTCGTCTTTACTCACTATTATCTATTAGTGTCTGGTTTATCACATTTTAGGTAGTAAAGATATTTATTCTAATTATAGGTTTCTGTGCTTCCCAGCTCTGAGCTAAATAGAATTCCTCAAGGCTCCTCAATGGAACCTTAGTCATAATGAATAAAAATTCTTAAAATCATTTGAACTTCAAGTAGTTATGCATATGTCTAGATATCTTGGAAATAATAATAATAATATTCAATCTATTTATCTTAGGTACATATATGTCCATTTATTTATGAAACTTTAGAACAAAAATTAGTTACATAAACAGAACTACATAATTATAATTTATAGTTATGAATATGCATTCACCCACATATATGTTCATATCCACATTTGAACAGGAATGTGGTATAGGAGACAGATTACTGTTCTATATATCCAACCATATAGATGTGTGTCTGTATGTGTGTGTTTTCATATACATAGATATACAAAATATATACATATATGCATGAAGGCATATATATATATACGCATATATATATATACACCTGTATATTTATATATTTCATACTTTTCCCATTTTCTTCATTTTACATTTGATGAGTTTGGAGAAAAAAAGTATTAGATCAAGGGGGAAAACTAAATCATCAGTGTTAATTCTTAAAAATAAATATGCCTCAAATGTAGATAAAAATAAACCACTTATAAGGAGTTATTTTGCCCAATTATTTGCCAATAAATTTAACAATTTAAGTAAAAGGAAAAAAAAACTTACAAAAATGTGAATCATCTAAAGTAGCAAAAAAAGAAATATAATAACTAAAGAGTTTTTATTTTAGAAAAGGAAATTGAACAGGCCATAAATGATCTTCCTAAGGGGAAAAAAAAAGCAACAAAACAAAGATTACAAGTAAATTCTATAAAACATTAAAGACTAAATTAATTCCAATAGTAAATAAATTATTTGGAAAAATAAGCAAAGAAGGGGGTCCTACTAAACTTCTTTTATGCAACAAGTATCATACTGATAACTAAGCCAGGAAGAGTGAAAATAATAAAAGAAAATTTTAGACTAATTCCATTAATCAAAAATTTAAAAAAAATAGCTAAAAGATTCCAACAATATATTATAATGATTATACATTATGACCTTTATACAAGGAATTCAGGGGTTCTTTAACATAAGAGAAACTATTAACAAAATTATAATTATATCTATAATAAAAATAACAAAATCATATGATTATGGCAATTGTTTCAGAAAAAGCTTTTGATAAAGTATAGAATTCATTTTTATTAAAAAAAAAAAAAAAACCTTTTAAAGTGTAGTTATAAATGGATTTTCCTTAAATTGAGAAAACCATTTTCTTGCAACCATTAGCAAAGGTTATTTGTAATGTTTATAAGCTAGAATCCTTCCCAGTAAGATCAAATGTGAAATAAGGATACTCACTGTCACCAATATTATGTAAAATTTTATTGAGAATCCTGGCAAGAGAAATTAGAGAAAAAATTCCCTTCTAATCTTGGAATTAAAATAAGAGGTGATATTGTAAAACTATCTTTTTTGCAGTTGATATGATATACTTGGCAAATCTCAAAGACTCAAAAAAATTATTTGAAACAATAATTTAAAACAGTATTTTTATATATCATAAGCAAAACCCAGTAGGAATAGAGTTCAATCCAATTTAAACTATATATACACAGCATAAAATATCTGAGTACATCTGCCAAGACAAACATGGCACCTATATGAGCAAAATTATAATATACATATATATATACATACATCTGTACAAATTAAATCATATTTAAATAATTCTAAAAAAATGATTGTTAGTAGGTAAGCAATATGAACAGGCAATTTTCTGATGAAGGAATCAAAATAATTATGTTCATATGAAAAAATTCTATAAAGCCCTATTGTTAAAAAATGTAAATTAAAACAACCTCCAGATATTTTACACATATCCTATTAGAAAAAATGATTGAATGAAAAAACAAGTATCTGAGGGAATGTGGGACAACGGGGACACTAATTCAGTGTCATTTTATAGAACAGTCTGGAATTATGGCCAAAAAATTGTGAAAGTATCTTTCATCAACAAAACCTTTACTAGGATCTGTTTCCCATAGTGATTAAGGAAAAAGGAAAATAACCTGTGTATACTAAAATACTTATGGAAGCTCTCTTTATAGGGAAATTGAAAACTGTGATGGCCATCAATTGATGAATACCTGAGCAAATTATAGTATATGATTGTGATGTAATACTACTGTACTATAAAAAAGATTAACTTAATATTTAAAAAAAAAACATGGATAAACTTTTACAAAATAATGAAGAGTGAAATGAACATAATTTTGTATGGATTCAACAGAATGTTCTATATAGTAACAATAATATTATTTTAAGAGTAACTTTGAGTATATAAGTCATTTTGACTATTAGCATTACAAAATGTGAAATGGATAAATTTGATTACATTAAACTAAAAAGTTTTTGCACAAACAAATCCAATGCAACCAAGATTAGAAGGAAAACCAATTGCTAGTGAGGTATGAGGGTGATGTACATCAAATATATCTGATAAAATTTTCAATTCTCAAATATACAGAGAACTGAATAAAATTTTTTAAAACTACATCCCCAGTTGATAAATGGTCAAAGTATATGAACAGGAAGATTTAAGATTAAGAAATCAAAACTATCCATAACCACATGGGGGGAAAATGCTCTAAGTCACTATTGATTAGAGAAATGCAAATTAATATAACTGTGATGTAGCACCTCATAGCTCATAAATTATCTAATTTGGAGAAATAGTGGGAAAATTGGAACACTAATACATTTGTTGGGATTGTGAATTGATCCAACCATTTGAGAGAAACCCTTTCTAAAAATTATGAATACAATGTGAGTATGTATCCTTGCCCACGTGATACAGGATGAGTAAACTCAACTCAAGAAACTTCTTTTGAGAATAGTGATTGAAAAATGACAATAAAAATCTATTTCCTTTCCGTTTTTCCTCCTATTCAGACTTTTCAATGCTTGCTAAAAGAAACCATAACCTCTTTTAACTTTAAAAATTACAAAAAAAAATTGCTTCCTATGCATACAATATAATAATATTAATCCAGACTAACAAGTATTAGTGAAAAGCCAAAATAATACAGCATTTTAAGGAAACACAGTCTCAATACGTTTAAATATGTCTCATAATTTCAACTAGGCTAGTCAAGTGCTTCCTGCTGGGTTATTTCTGCTTGCATGTCAATTACATTATTTGCAAGCAAATAGGCATTTCCTGGAATGCTTAGAAACTCTTAAATAGGTAAAGATTCCTCTAGTAATCTAATTTACCATTATTAATTTATGGAGCAAACTCTTTTGTCATGGATAGTGCACAGGTAAATTTTAGCACAGATCCAACCTTAACCTTTTACAAATTCTGAATTATTGAAAATGAATTAAAGAAATTGACTAAATAAATAAAAAGAAATTAAAGAAAATTAAAGAAAAGAATTAAAGTAATTTAAATAGTATATGCACAAATATAATCTCTGTCTTTTCTCATTGCTATAAAACAACCATTCATTTACACAAAACACTTATTTAAACTACTTATTTAATAGAATTGACTAGTTAAAAAGTCAGTCATAATGGTGTCAGTTTTACAGTGGCAAAGTATGCAATATTCTCTTGGGAAAATAATGTAAGCTTGTGGTTTCTATTTTTTGTATCCCTGACAACTATCACTGTTCCTGGTACTCATTAACCACATAATAGTAATTTTTTTAAAATTTGTTTATTTTTAATACACTTTACTTTATGAAACATGTAGGGAAAGAAAATCATTAAAAGGGAAAAACTATGGGAGAGAAAAAAAAAGAAAAAAATAAGCATGGCATGTGTTGATTTACATTCAGTCTCCATAGTTTTTTTCTCAATGCAGATATCATTTTCTGTCCAAAGTCTACTGGGATTGCTTTGAATCATTGAAGTACTGAAAAGAACCAACTCTTTCATAGTTGATCATTGCATATTCTTGTTGTTGTTGTATGCAATGTATTTCTGGTTCTGCTTGTTTCACTTAATATCAGTTCATGTAAATCTTTCCAGGGCTTTCTAAACTCAGCTTGTTCACCATTTTTTATAGAACAACAATATTTCATTATCTTCATGTGATACAACTTGTTCAGTCATTCCCCAATAGATGGGTATTCTTTACTCATTTTCCAATTCTTTGCTACCACAAAAAGAACTGCTACAACATTTTTGCACATGTGGGTCCTTTTCCCTCCTCTGTCCTTTGGATTTCTTTTGGATACAGACCCAGAAATATCACTATTGGATCAAAGGATACACAAAATTTTATAGTCCTTTTGGACATAGTTCCAAATTGTTCTGCAGAATGGTTGGATCTTTTCACAATGCCACTAACAATGCATTGGTATCCTATTTTTCCCATATCCCCTCCAACATTTATCACTATTTTTTCCTGTCATCTTAATCAATCTAGAGATGTAGGTGGTATCTTAGAGTTGTTTTACTTTGCATTCCTCTAATCAATAGTGATTTAGAGCATTTTTTCATAGCATTTTAGCATAGCATTTTAGCATCATAGCAGAGCATTTTATAGACAGCTTTAATTTTGTTATCTGAAAATTATTTCTTCATTTATTTTGACCATTTATCATTTGGGGAATGACTTGCATTCTTTATTATTATTATTTTTTGCTGAGGCAATTGGGGTTAAGTGACTTGCCCAGAGTCACACATTCAGGAAGTGTTAAATGTCTGAGACCAGATGTGAACTTACACCCTCTTGACTTCAGGGGTGGTGCTCTATTCACTTCCTGTAAAAAAAAAAAAAATCCAGGAATACACATCCCTTTTAATCTTGTTCCTGTGGGGGGTTTTGTATGTGGTGTGTGTGTGTGTGTGTGTGTGTGTGTGTGTGTGTGTGTGTGTGCATATGTGAGAAAACTTTTAAAACTTAAATGTAATCAAAATTGTCCATTTTCTTTTTATAATGTTCTCTACTTCATATTTAATCATAAATTCCTCTCTTCTCCAAAGATCTGATTGGTAAATTATCCCTTGCTCTCCTAATTTGTTTATGGAATTATCTTTTATGCTCAGATCATGTACCCATTTTGACCTTATTTTGCTATGAGGTGTGAGATGTAGAACTATGTCAAATTTCTGGCATGTTCTTTTGCAGTTTTCTGAAATAATGGGAAATAATGTCAAATAGTGAGTACTTATTCTACAAGCTGGAGTTTTGAGGTTTATCAAATACTAGATTACTACAGACCTTGATTAATGTGTCATGTGTATTTAATCTATTCCACTGTCTACCACTCTATTTCTTAGCCAGTACCAAAGAGTTTTGATGATTACTGCTTTATATTATACTTTCAGGTTTTGTACTACCAAGATATCATCCTTTATATGCTTTGTCATTAATGTCCTTTATGATTTTGACCTTTTGTTCTAGATGAATTTTGCTATTATTTGTTCTAGCTAATATAAAATACTTTTTGGCACTTTAATTAATATATCACTGAACAAGTAAATCCCTTTAGGCAAAATTATCATTTTTATTATATTAGCTCTGCCTATCCATAAGCAACTGATACTTTTCCCCAATGTTTAGATGACTTTATTTGCATGAGTAATGTTTTGTAATTGTGTTCATATATTTCTTGGGTTTGTCTTGACAGATAGGCCCCCAAATATTTTATTTTGTTTACAATTATTTTAAATGAAATTTTTCTTTCTATCTCTTGCTGAGGGACATTGTCAGTAATATATAGAAATGTTGATAATTTGTGTAATCTTTTTTTTATGTCCTGCAATTTTTTTTT
>JAJPUD010018893.1:0-27659 GCA_023553655.1 Myrmecobius fasciatus | reverse complement strand
CCTGGCCTTATATTGCATGTGATTTTTATTGCATCATGATCTGAAAAGGATGCATTTACTATTTCTGCCTTTCTGCATTTGATTTTGAGGTTTTTATGCCCTAACACATGGTCAATTTTTGTATAAGTTCCATGGACTGCTGAGAAAAAAGTAAACTCCCTACTGTCTCCATTCAACTTTCTCCATAGATCTATCATACCTAACTTTTCTAACAATTGGTTTATCTCCCTAGTTTCTTTCTTGTTTATTTTGTGGTTTGATTTATCTAATTCTGAGAGAGCAAGTTTGAGATCCCCCACTAGTATTGTTTGGCTGTCTATTTCTTCTTGTATCTCTCTTAATTTCTCCCCTAGGAATTTGGATGCTATTGCACTTGGTGCATATATATTTAGTATTGATATTGCTACATTATCTATGGTACCCTTTAATAAAATATAGTTTCCTTCCTTAGCTCTTTTGATTAGATCTATCTTGGCTTTTACTTGATCTGAGATAAGGATTGCTACCCCTGCTTTTTTTTGTTCACCTGAAGCATAATAGGTTCTGCTCCAGCCATTTACCTTCATCCTGTATGTGTCACTATGTTTTAGATGTGTTTCTTGTAGACAACATATTGTGGGATTCTGGTTTTTAATCCAGTCTGCTATCTGCTTCCGCTTTATGGGAGAGTTCATCCCATTCACATTCACTGTTAGAATAACTAATTCTTTATTTCCTGCCATCTTATTTACCCAAGTTATGTTTTTCCCTTTCCTTTCCCCTTTCTCCCTTCCCCCTCCTCAGTACTTTGCTTTTGATGACCCCCTCCCCCAAACAATACTCCACCCTTTATATCCCCTCCCCCTGTTTTTACTACTTTCCCCTGATTCTTCTATTTTTCCCTTCTATTAGTTTATCCCTTTCTTTTCCTCCTTTCCCTCCCACTTCCCACTAGCAACAGACAAGTTTCTATGTGAAATCAAGTGTCTGATGTACACTTTTAGAGCCCAACCTGATGAGAGTAAGATTTACACAATGCTCATCTCCCTCCCCTCTTTCTCTCAGTTATATTAGGTTTTCTCTGCCTCTTCAAGAGATTTTTACCTTGTTTTTACCTCCTTTTTTAGATCTTATTTTACCACTTTTCCCTTCTTTTCCCCAGTATGACAACCTTTCCCCTTCTAGTTTTCTTTTTCATGTTATCAAAGTAATATCTAGTTAATTATACCCCTAAACTTTAAGTATCCCCATAGTAGAAATAAAGTTCTCAAGAGTCCTTTACTTTTTACCTTTTTTATGCATCTCTTGAGTTCTGTGTTTGGGTGTCGACTTTTTTGTTCAGATCTGGTCTTTTCATTAGAAATAGGTGAAATTCACCTATATCATTAAATGACCATCTTCTTCCCTGGAGGAAAATGCTCATTCTAGCTGGATAGGTTATTCTTTGCTGTAATCCAAGTTACTGTGCCTTTCAGAATATCTGATTCCAGGCCCTTCAATCCTTCAATGTGGAGGTTGACAGATCATGTGTGATTCTAATTATTGATCCTCGGTATTTGAATTGTTTCTTTCTAGCTGCTAGCAGAATCTTTTCCTTGGTGCTATAGTCCTGAAATTTAGCCACGATATTCCTTGGGGTTTTAATTTTGGGTTCTCTTTCAGGAGGTGATAGGTGAATTCTTTCAATGGTGATTTTGCCTTCTGATTGTACAATCTCAGGGCAGTTTTCTTTCAGGATTTCCTGGAAGATAGTGTTTAGATTTTTTTCATCATGACTTTCAGGAAGTCCAATAATCTTTAGATTGTCTGTCCTAGATCTATTTTCCAAGTCAGTTGTTTTTCCTAGGAGATATTTCATATTTTCTTCTAATTTTTCATTTTTTTGTTTTTGTTTGATTGATTCTTGAAGTTTTATTGAGTCATTCACTTGCATTTGTTCAATTCTTATTTTTAAAGTGTTGTTTTCTTCAATTACCTTTTTAAGCTCCTTTTGTAACTGGCCAATTTGTTGATTACACTCTTTTTCTACTTCACTAATTTTATTTTTCAATAAATTGGTGTCCTTATGATATCTCTTTTGGAGGGCTTCTTGCACTTGTTTCAGTTTATTTTCCCATATATCCTTGAGCTCTCTTTTGAGATTCTGTATGCAATCTTCCAGAAAGGCCTTTTGAAAAGGGGACCAGTGATGGTCCTTAATAACTTCCTCTTGAGTTTTGTCTAAAGGAACCTCAGGATCTGGGGTCATCCCTTCTTTCTCTCGATAGAAGCTGTCTATGGTGAGAGCTCTCTTTTGCTTCTTAATTTTTTTTTTAGACAGCATGGATATCTCTTGAAGGCTCCGAAAAATGGTGGCTGAAGTTCTTTGCCCTGGGGCAATTCAGTGAATTAATTTAAGGTGCTGGGCTGGTGGGGACTAGGACTAAGTCCGAATTACTCCTTAAACAATGCAAGTCTGCCAGAACACCTGTTCCCAATCAGGCAGAGTATCCTGCTACCTCAGATAAAATCCAGGTGTTTGGAGTTTGGAGTTTCTATCAGGATGAGCTGAGTCCCACCCTCACTTCCAGCCTACACCAAGTCCACTGTTTATCTCTCTGTGCGAGTTAAACAAACCTGATATGAAGTTCTTCAGAGATATCTGCAAGCAGTGTCCAAGTATTTCTGAATTTGTTGACTTGAAGATCAGTTCAGAGGCTTATTTTATTGTTGATTTGAGAGAAGATGGGAGGAGGATGCAGAGAGTCACGTTTTCACTCCGCCATCTTGGCTCTGCCTGCTCTGTCCTCTTTTGAGAAGAAGATTTTGAACTAGAATTATATCATTTGTTCTCCTAAATTTTTCTGGGGCATAATTTTTAAGTTAAAGTCACTTTTCTAGTCTCTACTCCTTAAAAGGGATATAATTTATATCCTCAAGCTTGACACTTTCCTACAAGTTGCTAGTTACACAAAAGAATATCACAAATAGTGAAAAGTAAATGAACCCATTTATCCAAGGAGTTAAAAAAATAACAATAAGAGAAATATATAATCAACCAATAAATATTCATTAAGCTTTCAGCCCACCATTGGTAAAGGAGCTGGACAGATTGGTTAGAAGGAGATGATAGGGGTCCCTTTACTGGTACTGGGTGAGGATTCTGTAGCATTGCCCATCTATTAGATATTGGTCATAGTCCTGGGTCATAGTTCCAGGGTAAGGAAAAGCATTAGTATACTGTATCTGTAGAGAAATGGGGACCCTGTTCACAATGCCAGAGTGGAAAAGAGTACTTGTGGTCACTTACAGACCAGAATACAGAGTAGGAGAGTAGTAAAGATACCACCTTAGATCATTCTACGTTGGAAGAAGTGAAAGCTAACAGACTCTCCAGAACTGCTCTGAAGCTATACCCCAAATCATGAAGTTTGGGACAGTGCTCCTTTCAGAAGAACCCAACTTTAATATTAACTTCAAAGTCAAGAAATGGATTGGGGAAATGAGCAAGCAACAAATAAAGAACTGATCATTGAAAGTTACTATGCTGATAAGGAAAATCAAAACACAAATTCAAAAGAAGATGACAAAGTCAGAACTCCCTTATTCAAAACTTCAAAGAAAAATATAAATTGGTCCTAGACTTTAGAAGAGCTCAAAAAGATTTTAAAAATCAAATAAGAGAGGTATAGAAAAAATTGGGAAGAGAAATAAGGGTGATGTAAGAAAATCATGAACATATTTTTATTATGTTTACATATATTGGATTACATGCCATCTGGGGAGGGGATAGGAGGAAGGGCAGGAAAAACTGGAATACAAGGTTTTTCAAGGGTCAGTGTTGAAAAATTATCCTTGCATTTGTTTTGAAAATAAAAAACTTCAATAAAAAAGAAAAGAAAATCATGAAAAAAGAGCCAATATCTTGTTAAACAAACAAAAAACCCCCAGAAATAAAAAGGACCTACATGTACATTTTAGTAAATAATATAAAAAAAAAGAAGCAAATATAGGACACCTTCGAGTTTTTCTATAGGTTAAGAACGTGCTACATTGTACTGCTTAATATGGGGTGAGGGGAGGAAAGAAAATAATACCTCATAGCCAAATATACATATATATTTATGTATGCATAGATTTATATATATCCACACATATATCCACATAATTGCACACACACACTCACACACATTATATATATGTGTGTGTCTGTGTTTATATATATATATATATATATATATACATATGGACATACACATATACCATAGATATGTAGGTAGATGGGCAGAACTATTATTTATAAAAATTAGGATAATGTATTGAAGGAAGATGGAAAAATAAACCTTAACCAAATTTAAATTACATATGCATATATATAGGCAGATGAGCAGAACAATTTTTTATAAAAATTAGAATAACATAACTATGTTTTTACTTGCTAACAAGAATGTCTTTTGGTTCTTAAGAGGGAGTAATTTTTGGACTTCAAATGATACATCAATCCCTTATGGAGGATTTAAGTTATCTCCCTTTCAAGTGATTGTCTTAAATGAGGAAAAAGGCGATTGAAGGAGCCACTTCCTCAAATGGTTTGCTTAGAGGGTGGAATGGCGATTGAAAAATACTCCTTCAGTTGATTGTCTCAGAGAGTAGAAAAAAAAGGTTTGGAATTTTGTGCTTTGAAGATTTTCAGTATTTCAGCTCTTATGTCTGATGAGCTGGGTCAGCAGGCAAATTTAGAAGACAAAAAAGCAACCTTCTATTTCAGCACCTGAAGTCTGCTAGTCTTAGTTTAGTGCATTTGTAAGGGACTCAAGGTTACTTTGTCTGAATCAAAATGAAATTACACAGACCTTTACATATGCAGACCATCCAGAGACAGTACAGTAGCTTGAATACAACCAGTTGCTTGAGACTTAGAACAGTGTGTAGATTTAAATTTACCTTATAGCCAAATATATACATATACATACATATATGTCCACACACATATATGTATGTGTGTGTATATATGTATGTGTATATATATATATATATATATATATATATAATTACACATGAATACACACACAGAGAACAAAGCAGAAACCAGGAACAGCCTTAAACCTTTTCATGTAATTTAATTAAGAGATTGGCCAGTGAGGGATTCTTAGAGTATTCTAGAACCTAGAGTGTGGGAGAACCTTCTTTCTCAAAGGCAGACCTTTCATTTTTCAATTATTTTAAGATTTTCCTTAAATTAAGCTTTAATTTGTCTGTTTGTATCCTCCACCAGTTTCTCAAATCCCTGTCTTTTTTGGACAATAAGAAGAAAGTTTAATTATTCTTTCACATGAATGCTGTCAAAATCCTAGAAAACAGCTTATATTCTGTCTTTTTTCAGGCTAAAAATTCCTTGTTTATTCTGTTGATTCCACACATAATGAACCTGAAGCTCTTCTTCATCCTAGTTACCACTTACTCTATGCATTACAGCTGATTAATATCTTTTTGAAATGCATCTTTCCCAAGACAATACTGAAGAATGGGTCTGACAAGAGCAAACTATTGCAATTCTATAGTTCTTGCCCTAGTCCCAGGCACCATGATTCCCATAATTCATCTTAGGATGCAGAGATCACATTAGAAATTTTTTTTGGCTATCATATCAAATTATTAACTCATATTTAGTTTACAAGATTTATTTCAGATAAAATGTTCTCTAGCTATGTCTCCTCTATCTCACATTTGAGAAGTGGGTCCACTCTGTTTGAGAGATTTCTTTCTTTTTTTCCATCCCTTGGTCTTTTGGTAGAGGGCAAAAATGGAGCTGCTTACTATTGTTTATTATGCTGACAACAATGTGAAGCAGCCTTATCAGCTTCAAACTATAGTAAGAAAATAGGTATGATAGATCTGCCACCTATTATATGATTATAAGTTTAGGTATATATTATTCTGATGATGTGATGATCATATATAATATATATAATTCCCACACTTGGGGCCCATTACTCTTATTTGGTCATGTAGACCCCACTCACTCTCTGAGCTGGCTCACTCATTCTTACCTGCTCTTACGCTGATGGGCCTTATTTTTCAGAGATACATCTCCAACATCTCTATTCATCAGGTGAATTCATTTAAATTATCTCAGGTTTCTAGAGGCACCCATTCTGAAGGGAAATACACTCCCTCTAATAACCTCTTAGCTCCTGAATTGCTAGTCATTCATAACAATGTCATTTCTAGATTTTAATTATGATTTACTCACCAAAAGGTAAAAGAAATGATAACATCACAAGTATTCAAAAACAAGCACTTTGAATAATAAAATACATTACAACTCACATGTAAATCTGAGTCATATTCTGTCACCCATGTACTTAGAATTTGTTGAGGAAAGTAGGAACATACTATAAGAACTTGGCAGGGAAATATGTGGAAGAAAAACCTGGTGTTCAGGATAACTTTGCTTTTTCACAACTCTAGCATGCAAGTTCTAATGTCATTTGTCTATTCAGGAATATCTGTATTACACTTTTCTTTTAACTCTTTGCTGGTTTTTATCACTCTTTAGCTATCTCTCATCCTCAAATCAGTATAACGTTTATAAATTGTAATCATTTTATGATTTTTAAATTTGCAATCATCCTTAAAATAACATTTAGAAAGTGTTAGCTCGGAATTTAAGTCAGAGAACTGCAAATCTTATCAAACTGACACTACAGACCAGATCAATGAGTTTTTCATTCATTGTGATGCTGCAATGTTCAATTAGATCAGAGTTAACAGCAAAAATCTCATGTTGACATCCTGTGCAAAGCTATTTCTTATAGAAAAATATGTTTCTTATATTTATTATAGGAAATATTGAATTTCCTAGGCAGTTTCTTATGCAGAAAAGTAGTAGTAACCACTCATTTTCTTCTTCTGCTTTTCTTAAAACAAAGAGGAAAGCAAAGGACTACCAGGTAATTTTGAGAGGATTTACTCTTCTTAAACTCTAGAGGGCATTGAAGAGCAATATTTGGAAATATAATTCTTGTTTGATATTGAGCCTTTCTCTTAACAATCTGGAATTATGTTGCTAAAGCCTTTTGCTAGTTGACTGCTCCCTCTACACCATTTTTCCTGTTCCTTTCTGTTTCTTCAATCTTAATTTGCCAAAGTCTCTTATTTTCTGTATCTTTCAGGGCTTAAATCTGAGCTATTTAGTATTTGATGACTCACCATTCACTTAAAAGGAAACAACTTACCAAATTTCCCCTATAAAAACAACAGCCTTTTAAAACAGCATGTCAGCCTCCAAATAGTTACAATTTCTTTCTCTCTTTCTGTCTTTGTCTGTCTGTCTCTCTGTTTCTCTGTCTCTGTTTCAATCTCTGTCTCTCCTTTAATCCTCTTATATCTTAAAATAGCTATAAATAAGTTGAAGCAACATAATCAATCTCCAGCAGCTGCAAATACTCAACAATGTTCATGATTTTGTAATCTTGAAACTGTTTTTCTTCATACTTACATTGCTTAGTTTTTAATAGATAAAAAATTCTTCTACCCCCTTTAAACCACCAAACTGCTTACACATAGACAATGCAAGAGGGGAGATAGATGATAGAAGCAAATTTTAAAAAGTATATATTTTTCTAGTTTATCATTAAATATTTAAGCAATTTTTTATTTCTTTTTTCAATTAACAAGCATTTGTTTTTTTTCTTACCATTTTCTTTCCTTCAACTGAAAAACAAGAAAAAAACTATACATATACCAGCAAAATAAATTCTTTGCTTTGGCTGTGTAATATTATATAGTGCAGCATTTCTTCTGTCTTAGAACTATCATTTTCCTTTTGGAGAAATTTTTTCTTTTTTCACAGTTTTACAAAAGGGGAAATGGTTTGATTATATTAAGATCAATTACAGGTTCAAGATCTTTACATCAAAATCACATGATGTTAATCTTACTTGATTTATATTAATTGATACAAATAATTTTAGTTAAAATAATTTTAGCATTTATAGCTGCAAATGTAACATTTGAGAGAACAATTCAATGCTAAATTTTAGCATCCTCTGAGCCACTATACTATTTTTAAAACAATCAGTACTTAAATTATAGCTTTGCTCCATATTCATATTCTTATGATTCTTACTGATGATATTTAACTTAGTATCTTGTAGTATTCCAATGAGTTTAGGATGTCATTTTGATAACTTTATCACAACTCTCTTAAAAGTAGCAAAAAATCTTGACTTCTTTGATCGTGCTTTGCAAATGGTATTACTAAGGTTAGTCCTTTGACTTCTGATCTCAAGTCCCTCTGCTTGTCATGATCCAATTGTCTTCAGCAAGATCTGTTTGAGTTGAAGGGGAATCTCTTTTGTTCTCTGTAGCCCACTAAAAACATAGTATTTAGCTATTTCTGACTTTTCTCCTGATGTTGGTGTAACCTCTGTTTTCCTGACCAGAACTATCCCAGTTACTTTATCAGTGATATGTGTAACCATACTGATATCTTGCATAGTATTGGATCTTTCAGTTCCTATTTCAGAAATTTTTCAGCCATGTTCTACTCTTCATGACCCCATTTGGTATTTTCTTGGCAAAGATGTTGGCATGGTTTGCCATTTCCTACTACAGCTCTCTGTACAGATGAAGAAACTGAGGCAAAGTTAAGGATCATACTACTAGTAAGTATCTGGGACCAGATTTGAACTCAGGAAGATAAGTCTTCCTGACTATAGGTCTGGCATTTTATCCAACCTAAATAATTGTACTCTATGGAGTATGGAGATGTACTTTATGGGGTTTTCAGGATTCAGAATAAAAGACACTTTCCCTAGCCATTCTAAAGGAAAAAGTAACATTCCATTCCACCAAATACTGGTTACACAAAAGACAATTATAGATAATTAGTCAGCATCTTTATCAAAGCAAACAGTAAACAGAATTCAGAGAAGTAATCTCATTAGAATAGATAAATGAATATACATGAGCAAATGAACTCTAGGAGTAAGAACAATCTTCTAGGAGTATACCTGTAGCAGTCTCTAGGTTGGCAGGTACTGAAAATCAAAGAGCCAACTTTTCAACATGACTATGGCTTCAGGGAAATTTCCTATTTGTTATTCAAAAGTTTATAGTTACCTCAGACCTCTGTCTCAGTCTGTTTCCAATCCCAGCAAACTCTCTCAAACCCAAGAAGTCTTTTTTTCCCACTTACCCAGATACACAGTGTTGCCAGCTCACAAGTCTGTCACCTACTCAGAATTCATGTCTCCCATGCATACACAACACTCAGCTGGCGTAAGACTCCCTCATATCATGACTGCAGTCTTGGGTGGAAATGTGGTTTCATGTCTCTGTAAAAGCTCATTTATCTTAATTGGTTAATTAACATTTAGGAAAAATCAAATAAATAGATAGTAGAATGCAATCATTGGTCATCAATGATATCAAGGATATTTGAACTGGCATTGGTGATTGATATAGGGGAAATATATTGGAATCAGGGCTTGAGGGAATAATCAGAAAAATACCCAATCTTTCTCAGATGCCCCAAAGCCTGTAGAGAGGAGAGAGAAGTAGTCACTCTACTAGTGATACCAAATTAGCAAGGTGAGTTTGACTTGGGATAAGGACTGCTCATTGGCAAAACCCCATTTTACTAATGAATCATTCTTATATTTTGGTTTCAATTCAATCTGTTCATATTAAATAACCTTTAAATATGTTGCTTTAGCTTCTTTGTTAATTTTTCCATCAATATTTTGGCATCAATATTCATACTGAATGATCTCTTTATTTTATCTTTCTGGATTGGATCTTTTCAAATCTGGATGGGAACAAGAAGAAGCCTGGATGGGACCTACAACAAGACAGAGATTATGGTCTCTAGATGCTGCCAAATTATAATTCTCTAGTTTACTTGGAGCTCATAATCCCATAATCATCGATGGAAATACTATATAATTCTGAATGGAGAAGAAAAGTCCCATTTAGACAGATGCAGATGAAAATTGAAGGATAACGAAGGGAAACAAATATTTATATCTGTGATATTTTCTCATTAATAATGATAATAGGCCACCACATTTAGGTTTTCAACTCAGCACCCAAAGAACTATAAATACAAATGGTAATCACATTTATATTGCAATGGAGAAGAATGTCAGGACATGGTGAAGTACAGATGACACAATTTCAAAGGATGTTGAGAACTGATTTTCAAGATATTTAAAAAGAGTTTTCAAAAGGATGGAAATGATTACTGGATAAATTGGTTGGTTGTTGTTCTTTATTTTTGAACAGGACCAAAATGACATCACTAAGTTAGAGTTCAATTACAGTCTGACTGTGGCTGATCAAACCAATATGAGTTTGGAATGCTTTGCCACAGGTTGGACACAAATAGTCCATATGAACAATTGGGGTAGCTTCTATAATTTTGTGCATTTCATGTTTTCTTTGGGCTAATTCAATTTTACTTTGCTCATAGAGCATAGCACCTTCTCTGATAAGGGCTTCATGTTGGGTGGTCTTGTGCCAGTGTCTTCCATGTCATACAATCAATTCTAAAGTTGTTAAGAGATACTTTGAGAGTGTCATTGTAGCGATTTTTTTTCTGAACTCCTTATAAGCACTTACCATGTGTGACTTCTCCATAAAAATTTTTTTGGCAAGTGTGCATTTGGCATTCAAACAATGTGACCAGTTAAACAGAGTTGGGCTCTCTGCAGTAGAGCTGGAATGCTTCGCAGTTTAATTCGAGAAAGGACCTCTGTGTCTGGTACATTATCTTGCCAGGTGATCTTCAGAATATTCCTAAGACAATTCAAATGGAAGTAATTCAGTTTCCTGGCATGGCACTGGTAGACTGCCCAGGTTTTGTATGGAATCAAAGTCACCTAGCACCTGTTTGTGCTAATTTTGGCCTAACCATTAACACCAAGAAAACACAGGTCCTCCATCAGCCAGCACTACACCATCAATATGTGGAACCATCAGTTACAGTAAATGGTGAAGTTTTGAATGCTTACCTTGGCAGTGCATTATCCAGGGATGTTCACATTGATGATGAGACTGACATACATATTGCCAAAGCTAGCTCAGTTTGGAAGGCTCCAAAGGAAAGTATGGGAGGGAGAGGGATTAAATTGCCTACCAACCTGAAGGTGTACAGAGTTGTTGTGCTGATCTAATTGTTGTTGTTGGATTGGATAGATGGATAGACAACCAAGAAGTGTAGAGAATATAAGATCTTGCTAGGACTATAAATTTAAAAAAATCGTTTGGATTAAACAAAATTCAGCCTGTCCTCATAAACTTCCCATCATGGGTTGACATTAAATGAGGTGGGTTTTTTTTTCCAATGAGGCTATTGTAATAATGTTCAATGATCTATTGGGTATAATAGCAAGTAGGGGCTTGCTTATCTGATCTACTAATCAATGCCCTGGGAAATGTTCTGTGCAGAGTTCCAACAAAAATGGATCTTATATCAGTGGTGAGCTTCTCAAAATGTTTTTATTCAAATATAATATTATACTAATTGCACAGACTTTGAAATGCTTGAAACTGTACTGTCAAGTGAAAAACACAGTGGAATCCATAGTATTTCTTTTCTTTCTCCCAGTTATTAAAATTTTATTTCCATTTTTCATATACAAGAAAAGAAATAAGTACAAAAAAGGAGTAAGTTCCCCAAAAGAAGTCAGGTTCAGCTCATAGTAAATAGCACCTCATGATTTCTCTCCCTCCTCCCCTTATTGCTCCCTTCTTTTATTCGACTTTGGGTTTAGGCATTGCAGATATAAACCATATTCAACTCTAGCTTTACGAAAAACTAAAAGGCAAAATACAAACAAGAAACAGGAAAAATAATCAAGTTTTCAGTCCACACCTTCCCCCATTTTCATCTTGAGCTCCAATCCTAAACTCATGACTATATATTGACTATAATCCCCAGGACACATCTCCCAAAATGATCAGCTGATTTTGAGGTCAGGAATTTGGGAAAGATAAATAAGTGTAGGCAGCCAGCAAGGAGGAAAGAAAGGGATCATGGATATTAATTCTTCCCTCAAAAGAGAGAATGTATGTGTGTACATGTGTATGCATATATATGTATATATATGCATATGTACATACACATGTATACTTATCTCCCTTTCCCCTCCTCCTCATCCTCTCCCCCTGAAGACTTACTGACTTCATTTTTCCTGTTCTTGTCAACTGTCCTGTTCCTCATGTATACATCTCCACCAAAGAGCAGAGAATCCCATACCAATGGACTTTGGGATTCAGGGTATAAATGAATAAATATTAAAGCATTTATTGAGCACTTATGTGCCAGGCATTATCTTAAGGGTGAGGAATGCAAATACTGTGAACAAGATAGTCTCTGCCCCCAGTGTTTTACAATTCAACAGAAGAAGGCAACACATGAAGGGGAGTGATGGAAGGATGCTGGGTGAAGTGGCTTGATCTGAACCGAAGAAAGTGGACAAGATAAAACAAAAGTTCATTTATCAAAATCTTGGGACCCTGGGGCAAAGTCCAAGTGATTCCAGTAGAAGGGAATTGAGGAGGATTGCTGATATGAAGGCAGCATGGCCTGAAAATATTTGGGAAATTACATGAAGGCTTGGTCCTTGGCAAGAGAAACTGAAAGTTCACTCATAAGAACCCAGGAACCCAGGGCAGAGTCTAGTCTGAAGTTAATGGATACTTATTATAGATACCTAGATGGATAAATAGATAATAAATAAATAGATAGCAAACATCTAGTGAACTATAGGAGAATAATGAACTTGACTTCTAGCTGAATAGGATAGTTGGATATTTTTGATGATCCCCAGATCCTGCTGCCACACAACTTATCTCTTCAATGCCAAAATTATTCAAGTGATGTATATCTGCAAATCATAGGACACAATAATCTCATGAGCAAAATTACTAATGACCAAAGGTCAATGAAAAGATGTCTGAAGAATGTAAATAAACTATAGCATTTTGCCACCAAAGGCTTTCATATTATAAATGTAATAAAAAATATCATCAAAGATATGTATAAAAGTTGTTGAGCTGCTCATGTAGTAAGAATGAGGACCAAATGTACCACCTGAGTATTATATCAATAGCCCCAGGACAGTCAAAGAACAAGAAAAATCTTTAAGTTGTTTGGGTGATTTTTATAGTGGACTTGTAGAACATGAACAAGGACCACAAAAAAGACAGGTACTATTAGTCGTTATCTCATGATGAGATCATGCAACCTCTAACTTTTTTAAGTGATAAAATTCATCATTTAAACCATGAATTTTGCAAAGGAGAGAGTATAAAAAAAGAAGAAGAAATAGAACAATAAAATAAAAGAATAATCAAAGGAGATAGAAAAGGAGATTTAAACTTATGTCAACATCTGCCTGGAAATTAGACATTACTTCTATTATCTATCAACTAGAATCACCAAGGAACTGGGTCTTTCAGGATTGTTTTTATATTACAGGGTTACACAGAGGTAAAAGGAATATTAAATGTAAGGACATTATCTCCAAAAGACAATAGTAAAAATTTATACATGTTAATTTAGAAAGGGTAGTAGATAACCAAGTCTGATCTTATCTTCAATATCACTAATTCTTCCAATGGAAGAATACAGAAATTCTGATACTATAGAGATGGGGTGTACAATAGGTAAATTTCAGTGATGGAGGGAGAGAGTAGAATGATAGCATCATGGTAACACTGAACCAGGGAAATGTGTTGGTAAATGGTTTTTGAACAACAGACACAAAAGAAAAAGTATAAACTTTTAAGTTTAATCTATATTATTTTATTTTTCTCTGTCACTTTCTTAAGTCTACATAAATAACAAACCAATAAATCAAACCCTGATCTGTAGTATTGGCCAATTTCTGAAGTATAAATGCTTACACTGAAGATTTATTAACTAGGTTTTTTGAGCTGACTGCAACATACTTCTACTTTTAACTAGTGAGGAGTGAGAAACAGGGAAAATCAAATCTGGGCAGAGCCCCTCAGGAGATATAGAAATTGCCAAGTGGCAGCAAATAAGGCCCAGAGGAAAAGTGGCTTTGGCTGATTTTATGGATGAAAGGTGGTTCTTGCTAGAACCAATTGAATTTACTGAGTTTTAGCAACTATTTTTAATCTGAATTGTTTCAGGGATGGCCTTGGTAATTTGATTACAGTGGTCCCAGGCTCCTGATAAATTAATGATTTTTCTTGTTTTACTGTTAATTCTCAATTAGTAGAGTCTGTGAGTTTCTACTAATGTTTTCTAATAATGGTCTCACCCATTTTGGGGAGGTAGGAATTGGGTATTGCCTTAAAAGTACCTACAACAGAGGGAATACATGGAAAAGAAAAGGTAAAATTCAAATCAGTCAACTGTGCTCTTTATTAAATGCTTGGTAAAAAGGTTTAGTTAGGGAAAAGATTTAAACTGCTAAATCTACTACATTAACTAAAATGAGATCTGGGGGCAATTTGTGAATACCATTTATCCATGCCATCCATCTTCTTCATCATTGAAGATAATTGAGCATCACCATTATTTTCGTCACTAATCTTGCCAGTTCCTGAAGAGTAAAATCACACAAAACTCAATCAGGTGAAAAATAAAGTCGAAGTATGAAAAAATTGGCATTCTTATAAAGTACCTACTTTGACAGCAAAGTTACTGGTAAAAAAAATCAAGCTCAGCCCCAGGTTTTTCCCTCTTGAAAATAGAAAGCTACAAAACCTATAAACCTATGATAAAATAATAGAATGCCATATAAAGTATAATGTATTATACCTTAGTGCTACTTACCATTTCTGTAATTCTGTAAACATATACAATTCCCTATAAAAATATAATGTGCCCAAATGAACAGCATTCCTTGCTCTCTAGAATTTATAGATCTAAGGGACAAATGTCTTTGGGCCAATGTTAGTGGCCTAAGCCATAATAAATTAAAATGTAGGGCATGTATTTGGCAAGGAAAATAAAAAAGGAGGCTGCTTCAAGGAATAGTTGAGTTTTCATTAGGTATTTTTTTTCTGTTAGAATAGGCTTAGCTAATATTTATTGGCAAGCAGTTAATAGCCATGAAAGACAAAATAAAAGAGGCACAGAATTGGATAAGGGCAAAAGAAATGAAGGGCATGTTGCAATAAAACTTTCAACTGAGAGAAACAAACATGAAGGATACAGAGCATTATGTTTTCACATATTCCTTGAAATGTGGTGATCCACAAAGTTCAACTCTGATACTTTATCATGGTGTAGAGATAACCCTGAATTTTTGAAAGCTATGCCAGTAGGACACAAGTTTAGACAGATTCCACTATGCTGGAAAGATGCTGAGGACTATCCTGACAAGACCGTGTCTCATTTCTGAAGACCACGCCAGCTAAGGATGGAGAGACTCCTTACCAGAAGGCTGACATTTGGTGACAATATGTTTGGTCATTAATAACGTGGGATACAAAGACAAAGGGATGATCCTTTGTCCTATATGACCTTCTTCTGCTCCCAAAATGACATTTGTAGAAAAATGATAGCGGGTAGTAATAATTATATTTTTAAAACATTTGTAAACATGAATTTAGGTATTTATATGTAAGTGTGAAATCCTTGTCCATGACTAAGTGTATATAACATTGAAGGAACACAAAAAACTCCATATACTCACTATAACTGAAACTCAAAGATAAAAGGAAGCTGCAGCTAAGTGGAAGGAATGCTCACAGCTTCTCTTTGAAGGTGCAAAGGTAGATCTTATTTTACAGTAACTGTAGCTAATGATATTTATTATAGAGAAACAAGGAAATAGAGAAATTCTATGAATAACTTGGCAAATATGCCAAATTAAATGACTTTCATGCAAATGTGGGAATAATGACTATGTAATCTCTATCAGTTTATTCCCCGAAGTACATATATCTTTTCTCTGTCTTTCCTTTGAATTTAGTTCTGTATCACTAATTGCCTATCTGATATTTAAAACTGGATGTCCCTGAGCCATCTCAAACTTCACATGTTCAAAACATTTTCTACCAAATCATCCCTCTTCCAAATTTTCTCATTTTTTTGTAAAGTCATCAGCATTCATCAGGGCTCTTAGATTTGCAATCTTGGTATCATTCTGACCTCACTCTCATCCCATATAACAAATTAACTGTTAAATTTTGCTATTTCTATCTTTATGGCATCTCTTATATTTGATCTCTCTTTTTTACATTCACACAGTTACTTTGGCTCAGGCTCATCTCTTTTTTTGCCTAAATTATCATCATAGCCTCCTAATTGGTCTTCTTATCTCAAATTTCTCCCTACTCCAGTCTACCCTGTTTATTGCTGCTAATGTGATTTTCCTTAAGTGTAGATCTGAACCTGTGACTCTCCTTCTTTTCCAACACCAGTGACTTCCTACTGTCTTTAAAATAAAAAATGAACCCTTATATTAAACTTTAGAACCTTTTACAACTTGCCCTAACATATACTTTCAGGATTTTTGTACCTTTCTCTCCCTTCCATAGTCTGTGATCCAATCAAATTGTCCTCTCTGTTCCTCAGACATGTCATTTCATCATTTGTGCCTCTTCATTGCCTGGAATTCACTCCCTACACACTGCTTTAAATAATCCCTTTTTTTCTTTCAAGATACAGTACAAGTACAACTTTCTATGTGAAGTCTTTGTTCACCTCTACAAATATTAATGCCTTCCTTCCCTATCTAATACTTATTTGTGTTTGTCCTCTTTGCATGTTTATTTTCTTTATATGTTCCTGTATTTATATTATCTAGAACCTAACAGTATTTTGCTGAAGAAAGCTTTTAATATATACTTACTAGTTAATAAAATAATATGACAAAGTACTTTGGGGAAAATGGAGCAAGAATAGGAATGAGAAAGGCCAAAATAGACTATATATGTCTCACATATTTGCAAATAGGGAATACTTTCTTTGAGAAATGAATTGGGAGATACTTGATATGCCAAACACCAAGTAAAATAACATATATAAAAATGAAATTGTTTTGCACAGGGAATGATACATTTTTAATGTGTGAATCCCACTTAAATGCTCTTATAGGTCACATATATTCTGTATACAGTTAGATAAGTGTTTTGTTAGACAAAGATAAAAATTATACAAAACTAGAACAAAAAATAAAAATGAGAAAAAGATATGACTGAAATTAAAATATCCAATATAATATTTTTAAGAGTTATTGATCAAGAAGAATAGGAAATGGATGGAGAATCATTTATTAATACTGACTAACATTTTCATTCAGAAGTTTGACTAATTAAATCAATTTACATTGCAAAGAGACCAAAAAAGCCTGGAAATTGCCTTCTATAAACACTTGATCTCCTTGCCAAATCTGGAAATATGCCTCAAAGGGAAACACTAGTTTAAATATAACTAATTTATAAAATATTACAGAGAATGATAATGGAAGATTACGTATAATAGCACCTAAAAAGTGAAAGAAGTGTGGATAGGAAAAACAAATTTAAAGAAAGCTTCAAAAGAAACTGAACTGAAATACAAATTAAAATATCTCTGAGATATCACATCACACTTATCAGATTGGCTAACATGTAAGATGGAAAATAACAAAAGCTCAAAGGAATCTAAGAATTGTGGAGAACAATTTGGAACCATGCCCAAAGGTTTATAAAACTGTGGATACCATTTGACCTAGCAATATGATTACTAGGTCTATATACCAAAGAGACAAAATAAAAGAAAAGAGGACCTGTTTCTACAAAAATATTTATAGCAGTTCTTTTGATGGTGGCAAAGTATTAGAAGTTGAGGGGATATTCATCAATTAGGGAACTGCTGAACAAATTGTGATATATGGTTATGATGAAATATTATTTATTGTACGGGTGGTAAACTATAAGAAATGATAAAAGGAATGGTTTCAGAAAAGCTTGAGAAGTATTATATGAACTCATGTAAAATGAAGTGAGCAGAACCAACAATACCAGAAGAACCTTGTAGACAGGAAGAACAATATTGTACAGATGATTAGCTGTGAAAAACTTAGCTATTCTGATAAATATAATAATCCAATGATGAAAAAATATTATCCATATCTAGAGAAAGAATTGATACATTTTGATTGCAGACTGATACCTACCTTTTTATTTTATTTTTCTTATTTGTGTATGTGTGTTTTCTTTTGCAACATGGCTAATGTGAAATCCTACTTTTCATGACTTCACATACATTATTAATATCATATTTCTTATCTTCTAAAGGGATAAGTGTAGGAGGGAGACAGAATTTTGAACTTAAATTTTAAAACAATGAATGATATAATTTAAAAATATAACTGAAAAAAATTAGTGAAATAAATAAAAATAAATTAAATATAAAGAAACTCAACTAAATCAAGTTATCCCAAGGGCATTTAAGGACAAAACTGGAAAGAGGGAGTACCAAATAGAAAAAAATGAAAAAAAAACTGTTTTCAGAATTTTATATCAAATTCTTAAAAAAAATCATTTATAGTAGAGCTATCACATTTGAAAATTAACAGTCCTAGATATGCTGTCTGAGTTTGAGGAAGAAGAAATGGCACCAAAGAAAACAAAGGCTGGAAAAGCAACTGAACTAGACCAAAGAGGAGGGCTATGCTGGCAATAACAAAATTTTTAGAGATTGATCTTCAAGCTATATGAAATAAGTGAGAATATCAAAGACTTGCAAAAGAGTTCCAAACTTTATTATTCCCCAAACTATGACTATCAATAACTCCTGATTTATATGCCTACTTTCTCATCTTTGAAATTTTCATGTAAATATTGTAGACAAATATGGAAGACATCTTCGATTAGCATCTTAGAATGAAATAGTCACTTTTTACCCATGATAATAGTGAAACACATTTCTGTAATCATGCAATTAGATTGAAAGCTCTAGAGAACGCAAAATTCTATTTGCTTACTTTTTGTTGACTATGCAAAAAAAACCTATTTAATTCAATAGAACAAAACATCAACACAGGGCACTCATCTATGACAGTTAAAAAATCCTATAAGATTCTGTAAAAAAAGATGTAGTAGCAGAAAATATTTTGTTTTATGATCATGTGATTATGAATATCAAGGAAAAGTTAAAACAAGGAATATACTTCTTTTAAGTTATTTTCAAACTTCCTAGAAGATATCTAGTACAGAGTCTGAATGGAAAAACCATTCCCTTATATTGTGAAATTTTTCAAATGCTCTGATTTGCATATGATATTATTCCAGTTGCATCAGGCCACGGAGTGTTGTAAATGATCCATAATTATGCAAAAGCACTTGGCTTGATTATCCATATGGGAAAATCCAAATGGATGAAGAATGTGTATGGTTCAGATTGATATACAGTTGAATGTGTGGCCTATTATTCATTTTTATGATCCCTGTGTAAAGGAGAAGAGCAGACTTAGGGAAATTTCACATTTTTTCCCTTGACCTAAATTTTCTCCCTGAAAGAAAACACCAATATTTTTCCTGTGATATTATTTGGCTTCAAGTTGTGGAATAACACACTTTCTGAAGTATTTAAAATAAATTTAGTCAGCAATGGAGGAGTTCATGGGCAGATGGAGGGGGAGCAAAATCAGTCTATAGCACATTACAAAAAAGGAATTATATAGTGGTTGTAATAAAGGGTATCATTGGATAAATGTATTTCATTTCAGTTATGTTCAACTTTGTGATCCCATTTTGGAGTTTTCTTGGCAAATATACTGAAGTGATTTGCCATTTCTTTCCCCAACTCATTTTCCAGAAGAGATACTAAGGCAAACGGGGTTAAGTGACATACCAAGGGACATATAGTTAATAAGTATAAGCTAATAAGGCTGGATTTTAACTCATGAAAACGAGTCTTTCTAATTCCAATTCCAGTGCTCTATCCACAGAGCCACCTAGTTGCCTGGATAAATGTATAGTTAGAAATAACATCAGATGATTCACAATAATGGATAAGTGATAGACAGCCCATGTTTTTTATGCAATGTGAAGAGAAATTGAGGAGTGCCCTTGTACATTTAATCAATTTTCTGTGGTGAATTTCTGTGATGATATTTGCATATGATGGGAATGAAAGAATTATAGCCTACATAATAAGAGAAAAATACCTATAATAATGACATCCTATACAAATTCCTTAGTATTTTGAAGGATTAGAATGATGATTATGCTTTCACTTTTTGATTTAGACATTCATAGTCTTGCATTTTACAATTCCTGTTGCTTTTTTCCCATTTAATGCCCTCAGCATATGATTGATCCTTCCATATGTGTACATTTGTGGGTTCAAGAAGAACTGAAAACAGGAATATTTTATCTGAGGCAAAACAGTTAGCAGAAACATCAGTACAAAGGATGTTTATAAAGGATAAGAGTAGAGAGAGAGCCACTAGATTAGATGATTTTCTGACTGCAAAGGGTCTCCATGAAGTCTACCAGAAACTCTTTTTCTGTCTGACCACTATTTTTTTCCTTTTGCATTTTTTCTTTATAATTCCTCTTTTGTAAGGCTTTATAATTTATTTATGTCCACCACAAACTTCATTCTTCCCTGAAAGTCATACTAAATTCTTTAGAAATCTTACTAACATTCCATAACTAGCTTATTAGTCATATTACATCCCCTAACTATGGGTTGGGTATTCTCCAAATTTCTATCCTAGGTCTTCTCTATTTTACTAATCTCCTTACTTCATGAGCTTAAATACATTTTTATGCAGATGACTCATAGATAATGACTAATAGGTATTCAGCTTCTTTTTTCTTCTTTCAGCCTCAGTCCTGTGCCACCAATTGCCTACTGTATATCTCAGAGATCTCAAACTACATATCAAATGTTAAAAAATGGAATTCACTGTTTTCCCCTCTAAACCTTCCCTTCTTCCAAACTTCCTTATTTCTGTCAAAAGTACTATCATCCTTTCAATTTTCTAGGTTGTAATCTAGACATTATTCTGGACTCTATACTCTTCTTTACCCCACTTATCCAAACAATTGCAAAATATTTCCATTTCTACTTCTACAATAATTTATATCAGTCCCCCTTTTCTCAAGTTAAGTCCTCATCATCTTTTGTCTAGATTATTGCAATAGCCTTTTATCTCCTTTTCTCAAGTTGCTCACCACTCCCTATTACCAACAAAGGAATTTTCCTTATGTGTAGATTTATCTTTTGACTCCCCTCTTCAACTATCTTCTGTGGCTTGCTAGTGTTTGTAAGATAAAATATAGGCTACTTACTCTGTTTAGCTTTTAAGACTTAAGCAACTTGACCCCAGCATACTTTCTCTTCATATTGGACATTACTCCTCCTTTCTTACTCTGTAGACAAACCAGCCATACTGGATGTATTGGTTCCTTGTACACAGTACTCCACTTCCTATCATTATATATTTTCAGTGTCTATGCACATACTTGGAATTAATTCCCTATAAATCTGCCTCATAATTTCCCTCTTTTACTTTAAGATACAATTCAAGAACTATTTTCTATATCAAGGGTTCTTAAACTTTTTCCACTCATGACCACTTTTTAACTAAGAAATTTTTATGCAACCCTGGGTGTATAGGTATATAAAGTAGATATACGAATCAAACATTTAATAAATCACAATTTTGCAATCCCCAAATTCAGTTATGCAACCACATATGGGGTTATGACCCACAGTTTAAAAATCTTTGTTCTATGTGAAGCATTTCCCCATCTCTTCCTCAGATTATGTTATATTTAACTACTAATATATATATACATATATATACACATATACATATGTGTGTGTGCATATTCATTCTGTATATGTTTCCATAGGTGTGTATATATATATACACATAAATACATATATGTAAACATACACACTGTGTATACCTATATATACACACAGATATAGACATAAATCTCTCTCTGTCTCTGTATCTCTGTGTCTGTGTCTGTGTCTGTCTTTGTCTCCTTGTTCTTGTTTCCCTATTAAAATGTGAGCTCTTAATGAGTAGGCACTTGTATCTTGGTATCTGTATTTTCACTTCCTATTCCCTCTTCTGACTGCTTCACTTCAACACCCACTTCCTTGTTTCTTTAAGGATGACTCTGTTCTCAAGTCTAATTAAATAATCATGATAATAATAAAATAAATGTGATTTATTAATTGCAAGGGCATGCATGGGAATAACAGTGGAAAAAATTATCTACTCCTGGATACCTACACCCTTAGTCAGCAATAATTCACTAAATACTTATTATGTGCCAAGTGCTGGGATAATAAATACGTGTAGAAATAAATACAATTTCTGTCCTCACAGAGCTAATTTTCTAATGGGGGGAAGGCTATACGTAGAAAGGAGATATAGAACAGGAGAAGAAAAAAATTGGCTTGGGAATATGACACACCAGAGTCTAAAGGGAGGGATAAAATCCCTTCTTTTCTTACTTTGTGCTCATGTCCTTCAGGTAAGGTTTACAGTGTATGGAGAGGGTAGGAAAGTAGTATTGATGGGAAGAACAGTCTCAACTCTGGGTTATACAGAATAGGGAAGAGGGATCACAGGTAATTCTAGCTCTTAGGGAATTAGTGGTACTTTGCTTTTAATGAATATGTGTACATACACGATATTGTTATGAGGATTAACCTGGATGCAGTACCAGGGAAAACTCTCAACATTAACACTATTTAAAGCTATTGTAAAACTGACAATGAAAAGAGAAAAACTATAAAATTGTAGATTTTGTTGCATTAAAGCAATGCTAATTAAAGTCATTTATGGGATCTATTGACCCTTAAACAGTTGTCATAAACCACAGTGGTTAAAATGCTTGACTATCATATTAGCTTTCCTATAAATATTATTTTAATATAATATGGAAATTTGCTCATTTTGCTGCTAATATAACCAGATCATTCTCTAGCAACTTGCAATTATTGTAATATTGTTATAGATGACTATGATAGTCTCTATTGAAGAAAAGATTAACCTCTGTATTATATCCTAGTGAAGAATAATAGCTGTCTCCTTTAAAACTCATGCTTTATGTTGCTATAATTCAGAGTGTCAGCATCATCCCTTCAGAGTTTCTGAAGGTGTCTTACCAATTTCTGTTGTTTGGTCTAGACTGAAATTTACGCATTTGACTCTTATTCATATCCCTCATTCAGCCAGGCTGGAAGAGTTGAATAGTAATACCAGCTGGCAGTAGACTGGAGCTTATATCAGCATATTGATGTTACCACATCAGCATATTGACTTTAGTTACACCCAAATATTGTTCTGTTTCACTCAACTGCCTCATATAGACATTAAGCAAGGGTGGTGACAAAAGAGAGCTGACAGTAATTGTCCTCTAGATTGCCCATTGGGCAAAAATGCTACATAATGGACAATGCATTATCAAGCAAGATTTTAAGTCCATAAGACCTCAGTACCAATAATAAATTAAAAGGAATACATGAATGATCATTGAGACCAGAACAACTTTGATTAGAAACTCACTCAGAACCTATACTCATGTTGATTAAGGTATTTGGAGAAAGTTGGATTTGTTTCTCTGATTTTTTTTCTTAAAGTGGAAATGTCAAGAATGATAACTGAGCCAATCAAGCCTAATTTAAATGTCCACTAGTATGTTTCATCATTCTTCAAAGTTTTAGGTTCTAAACTATAGAGGCAAGAAAGGCATTTAATACTTTAGGACCAAGATGAAATTCCTAGAGTTCATTCATTTGGCCAAGTCACCTAATCTTTCACCTTTCTTGGAAGCTGATGGTGGGTGGAAAGTGATGGTCACTGGGGTGTCAGCATGTAACAGGACCTGGAGAAATAGCGTAGGATTAAAGCATTGGATCTAAAAGGTTAGGTCATAAGTCTAGATAGGGGACCAGCAACATTTAGTTAGTAAACATTTCTTAAGCATCTACTAGATATTTATTGAGCACCCGTTATCTATGAAGAACCATGCTATACACTGGGGATACAAAAAGAGACAAAAAATATTTCCTTTTCTCAAGAAGCTCAAAATCTAATGAAGAAACAAGTAAACACATATGTGTAACCAAGCTTTAAACAAGAAACAATAGGAGGGAGGCGTTAGAAATAAGATAAGCTGGGAAAGGCTTCTTGTAGAAGATAGGATTTTAGTTGGACTTAAAGGAAGGTAGAAAAGGTAATAGAGAGAAATGAAGAGAAATAGTATTCCAGGGATAGACAAATAAAATGCTTGGAACTAAGAAATAGAATGTCTTTTACATGGAACATTAAGGAGACAAATATCACTGTGTAAAAGAATATATGATAGGGGAGAGGGATGGGGCCAAGATGGCAGCATGAAGATGTGACTCTTTGTAACCTCCTCTGACCTTCTCTCAAACCAACAGCAGATTAAGCCTCTGAAGTGGTTCTGGAGTGAAAGCTCTCCCCAAATATTTGGAGTACAACACATTCCTACAAGAAGCTACCTTGGAAGAGCTTCGGAGTAGGTCTGTTTCAGTCGGGCAGGGGGTCTGTCAGTTTGCTGAGCTTAGATGGCAGCTCTGGGAGACCAGGGCAGGATGCCGGGCAGGACTCAGCATGGCAGATTCTAAGCACCTGGGAAATCCCCGTGAAACTCTTGGGCCACTCTGCCCTAGTTGTGGGCAGGTGCATTGGCAGATCTGCCTTTTGTAAAAGGGAGATTGTAAACCACCGAGAACGCAGGACTTAGCCCGGACAGCCCAGCACCAGAAGTCAATCAGCTCAACTGCCCCAGGGCAAATTAAAGCAGCTGCTGCTCCTCTGATTTAAACAGACCTCAAGCTTGAAAAAACAAATAAAAAACAAAAAAGAACTCTCACCTAGACAGCTCTTATGGAGACAGAGAAGAACAGACTCCAGATCCTGAGGTTCATAAAAGTAAAGCAACTCCAGAGGAAGCCAAAAAGGGAGACATGAGCTGGTTCCCATTTTACAAGGCTTTCCTGGAAGATTGCATAAAGAATCTCAAAAGAGAGTTAGATGAATTGAAATGAGATCATTGCAAGAAGGATATAATGCCCTATAAAAGAGATATGAAAAAAAACACCAATTCATTGAAAAACAAAATTGGTGAAATTGAAAAACAACATATCACTGAAAATCAAAATTGGTGAAATGGAAAAAGACTGCAATGAACAAAAAAATTCAATTGGCCAGATACAAAAGGAGTTTAAAAAGGTAATTGAAGAAAATAATATATTAAAAATTAAAATTGGACAAATGCAAATGAATGACTCAATAAGACTTCAAGAATCAGTCAAACAAAAAAATGAAAAAATAGAAGAAAATATGAAATATCTCCTAGAAAAACAACTGACCTGGAAAATAGATCTAGGAGAGACAATCTAAGGATTATTGGACTTCCTGAAAGCCATGATGAAAAAAAGAATCTAAACACTATTTTCCAGGAAATCATGAAAGAAAACTGTCCTGATGTTTTAGAATCAGAAGGCAAAATCACCATTGAAAGAATTCACCAATCACCTCTTGAAAAAGACCCCAAAATTAAAACCCCAAGGAATATTGTGGCTAAATTTCAGGACTATTGCACCAAGGAAAAGATATTGCAAGCAGCTAGAAAGAAACAATTCAAATACTGCGGAACTGTAATTAGAATCACACAAGATCTGTCAGCTTCCACATTAAAGGATCAAAGGGCCTAGAATCAGATATCCTGAAAGGCAAAGGCACTGGAATTACAGCCAAGAATAAGCTATCCAGCTAGAATGAGCATTGTCTTCCAGGGAAGAAGATGGATGTTTAATGATATAGGTGAATTTCACCTATTTCTAATGAAAAGACGAGATTTGAACAAAAAAATTTGACCTCCAAACACAGAACTCAAGAGAAGAATAAAAAGGTAAAAAGGAAAGAACTCTTGAGAACTATATTTCTATTATGGTATACTTAAAGAATGGAGGTATAATTTGATTATACTTTGATAATATGAAAAAGAAACTAGAGGTAGAACTGCTATCATACTAGGAAAAAGAGGGAAAAGGGGATAAAATAAGATAAAAAAGGAGGTTAAAAATAAGGTAAAATCTCATGAAGAGGCAAAGAAAACCTAATATAATTGAGGGAAAGAAGGGAGGGAGATGAGCATTGTGTGAATCTTATTCTCATCAGATTGGGCTCTAAAAGAGTATATCAGACACATTTGGTTTTACAGAGAAACTTGAAGCTTGAAGGGAAAGGAGGAAAAGAAAGAGATAGACTAATAGAAGGGAAAATAGAAGAATTTGGGGAAAGAAGTAAAAAAAGGGGGAAGGGATCTAAGGGGGAGGACTGTTTGAGGGAGATTGTCATCAAAAGCAAAATACTGGGGAGGGGGAAGGGAGAAAGGGGAAAAGAAAGAGAAAAAAATAACTTTGGGTAAATAAAATGGCAGGAAATAGTTATTTTAACTGTGAATGTGAATTGGATGAACTCTCCCATAAAAACGGAAGCAGATAGCAGACTGGATTAAAAGCCAGAATCCAATAATATGTTGTTTATAAGAAACACATCTAAAGCATAGATATACATACAGAGTGAAGGTAAAGGGCTAGAGCACCATCTATTATGCTTCAGGTGAACAACAACAACAACAACAAACAAAAACGCAGGGGTAGCAATCCTGATCTCAGATCAAGTAAAAGCAAAGATAGTTTCTTTTCTCATCTCTTTTAATTAGATCAATATTTTACTTAAGGGTACCATAGATAATGTAGCAATATCAATACTAAATATGTATGCAACAAGTGGTATAGCATCCAAATTCCTAGAGAAGAAATTAAGAGAGATGCAAGAAGAAATAGACAGCAAAACTATACTAGTGGGGGATTTCAACCTTGCTCTCTCAGAATTAGATAAATCAAACCACAAAATAAATAAGAAAGAAGTTAGGAAGGAAAACAAAATGTTAGAAAAGTTAGGTATGATAGATGTTTGGAGAAAATTGAATGGAGACAGAAGGGAGTTTACTTTTTTCTCTGCGGTTCATGGAACTTACACAAAAATTGACCATGTGTTAGGGCATAAAAAACCTCAAAATAAAATGCAGAAAGGCGGAAATAGTAAATGCATCTTTTTTCAGATCATGATGCAATAAAAATCACATGCAATATAAGGCCAAGAGAAAATAGACCAAAAATTAATTGGAAATTAACTAATCTAATCCTAAAGAATGAATGGGTGAAAGAGCAAATCATAGACACAATCAATAATTCCATCCAGGAGAATGACAATAATGAGACACCATACCAAAATTTGTGGGATACGGCCAAAGCAGTTACAAGGGGGAATTTTATATCTTTAGATACTTACTTGCATAAAATAGAGAAAGAGAAGATCAACAAATTGGGCTTACTATAAAAATAACCTAGAAAAAGAACAAATTAAAAACAAATAAAAAAAACCCTCAATTAAATATCAAATTGGAAATTCTTTTTTTTATTTAAGCTTTTTATTTGTATAACATATATATGGGTAGTTCCCCAACATTGATCTTTACAAAGCTTTCCATTACAAATTTTACCCCCAGTCCCCTCCCCTCCCCTACATGGCAGGAAGTCCACTACATGTTAATAATGTTGAAATGCTTGAGAAGTTATGCAAGAAAAATCCTATCTACAAGAAAAAAAAGAATCAGAGAAAGGCAACACAATGCAAGCAAATGTCAAT
>JAJPUD010018892.1:0-27663 GCA_023553655.1 Myrmecobius fasciatus | reverse complement strand
CTGGAACCAAACTGTACCTGGAGCATTTCTTCCTTTTATAATTTGTTGTATAAGGATAACATATATTATTACATATTTTAATTATTCTTGAAGGTCCTTAATTAAGAATACCTTGAAGGTTCAGACTGCATCAATTGGCACAATGTATTTGAATATACTAGAAATGGCAGTATAAACAATTTTATTTCAAAGTAAAATTTTAACATCTGCTTCTAATTATTTATATTTAAAGCATATTTGAGAATAGCTAGATGGTGCAGTGGATAGAGTACCAGCCTTGGGGTCAGGAGAACTGAATTCAAATCCAGCCTCATATACTTACTGCCTGTGTGACCCTGAACAAGTCACTTAACTGCCTCCTGCTCCAGTTAGGTATTACAAGTCTTTTTATTAACCTTGACTCAAGGGGGAAGGTGAGAGAAGAAACTCTCTTACTCAGTTCTTCCAGGAAAGATTCTAGGCTCAACTACCAATGCCTCTTATAAATCTGGGGCATACTCTGACCAACCTAGGTACATTCTTCTGGACACTCTAAAAATGTCATATTGATACTTTAAAATTTATTGTTGTCACATTTCAGTCACAAGATCTTCTACTTTAGATCCAGAATTTTCACTCCTTTATAAATTCCCATGAGCCCTATTTTAAGATTCTCTAGCTCCTTGGATTTTCCTGATCCTGTGCCAGCTTGACTTCTTGGGCTCAGACCTGTAGCCCTTGAGACCTCATTAGATTGAATTAGTTTGTCTCCAGAGGCACAATGGGAGTGGGTGGGTAGGGGGAGGTAATAACAGAAAAGCTGATTTTAATTTGATTTTTAAAAAACATAATGGTTAGAATTGTTTAAAAATGGAATGGGTTATTTTGTGAAGGAAGGAGATTCCTGTCATGTAGTATTTAGGTGGAGGCTGGATGATGACTTGTTGGTCAAGTAATGGTTACTAGGGGCCTCTGAAGTCCTTTTCAGTTCTGAAATTCTATGATTTTGTAATGCCTTCTTCCTTCTGCCACCACAGAGTCACAGAACTTCAAGGCTGGAAAGGACCTCAGCGACCATCTAGCCCACTACCCACTACACCACATCCAAGTGGTCAGCCTTTGCTTGAAAACCATCATGAATCTGCCAGGTCTGGAGGCAGCACATCTTCCTTTGGGATACATCTCATTGTTTTTCCTTTTACTGTCTAATTTGCCTCTTTGCAGATTCTCCCCTACAGTCCAGCTTCTGCCCTCTGGGGCCCTGAACACAACAAGACTAATCTGTCTTCCACTTGATAGCCTATGAAGTACTTGAAAATAGCTATCATGTCTCCCTTGAGATTTCTCTAGGTTAAACATACATACTTCTATCAAATGGTCTTTATACTTACTATTTCTTAGGAGCAGATCCAGTCGATTTCTCCTCCCTATTACCACATACCCCACGCTCCCTTTCCCCCAAGAGTTGATTTCCAGTGGTTTATTCATTGCTGAAAAAAGGGTAGTGAGATTTAGAGATCACCTATCAGAGAATGAGTATTAGACACAAGGATGAAAGAAGACTTTCTTGTCATAGAAAACGGTTCCCTAAACTTTATTATGTAAGACTTAATTAAAATTCCTGAGACCCACCCTGGGTCATCTTGATAGGAGACTACAGTAGAGAATAAAGTATCCTGGATCAGAATCTTGGTGACCTGGACCACACTCCTAGACAAACCCACATATGCACCTAGGAGGGAAAGGAGGATAGAACCTTGGGCTTGGAGTAAGGAAGATCAGAGTTCAAATGTGATCTCAGATTCTTACTAGCTGTGTGACTTTGAATAAGTCACCTGATTTTTACTCAGTGTCCCCACTTGTAATTGGGACTAATAATATCTTCTACCTCACAGGGTTGTTGTGGAACATATTTGTAAAACATTTAGCACAAAGTAGGAGCCATATTAATGCTTATTCCCCCCCTCTATTATTATAAACACTCTGAGGCACACATAAATCTGATCGATGTTACCTTCCCTCTGGTTCTAAACACTCCTGGAATGGGATGAACCTTAGGTTTGTCAGGGGCTGAGAACCAAAGAAGGAAACCAATCAGAGGAAAAAATGCTAGGCTTCCTGCCAAAGCCAAAGCTTTTTTGGAGAGGGAGGGAGAGAGTGGACTAAGTATGTTTTTTTTTAAATTAATGTTCTTTGGGATTATCCAGGGCAACATGTGAAGGGTGACCATGAATGAATAAAGAATGTATTATTTATTTTAATAATAGCTTTTTATTTTCAAAATACATGCAAAGATAATTTTCAATGTTCACCCTTGCAAAATTTTGTGTTCCAAATTTTTCTCACACCCTTATTCCCACCCCCTCTCCCTTAGACAGCAAGTAATCCAATATAGGTTAAACATATGCAATTCTGAATGAAGAATTTATTAACCATCATTGATTTTGTGATGGTGAGGAAACATGGATTATTTGCTGCAGTTCTTACGGGAAAAGCCCTTTCTGTACTTGCTTGATCACAAGCTCAATTTCAGTCATCAGCCTGACTTGGTGGTCAAAAAAAAATCAAGTTCAGCTTTTAGCTACATTAAAAGAGACATTGGTTGCAAAATGAGGGAGTCTTCAGACCCTTTGTGCTCATCAGAGCCCATTGGGTAGAAAAGGCACAAGCTGGACTGTGTCCAGAGTAGGGGGAGGTGGTACCTGAAAACTCTGCCATACAGTTCAAGGGATGGGGGAGGTTTAGAAAGTTTAGAAGACTTGCAGGGAGGGGGGAAATGATTCTTCATGCAAATATCTTGACCCCAGAGAATATGCTAAGAGCAATCAGAAGTCCCAAGGAGCCAGACTTCAGCTCAATGCAAGCTTGAGAGCTGTTCCTCAGTGGAATGAACGATCACAGTCCTGGAAGTCTGCAAAGACTGGCTGAGCTGCTGTTGGAGAGCCTATAGAAAGGAGGTCTTGTTTTATTCTTGGGGGGGCAGAGTGGTGGATGAGTTCCCGGGGTGCCAGAGCCGGCTCCTGGATTTAAAGGTTCCTTAGTTCTCTGCTTATAGCCCTGTCCTTGCAGTGATATCTCTTGCCCTCTCTTCTCTTCTAGGAAGCCCTGCTGAGTTTGGGCTCTGTCATTGATGTCTCCAGTCTTCACGATGTCATCAAAGAAGCCATTTCTGCTGTGCTTCCCAAAGTGGTAGGTGTCCCCCTCTTCCCCATCCTTGCACAACTTTCTTGTGCTCTGCAAAGTCACTGAATCCAGAGGAAATGCTAGGGAGTTACTCCATGACTTGGTCTGACCTGACAGAGCACCTGGTTCTGCTGGGGAAAGACAGGTAGGAGAGGAGGGAAAAGACCTGATCTATGAGGGAACTTTGAGGTCTCAGAGAAGGGAGAGATCAAGGGGGGGTCTTGAACTGGGCTGTGGGGAATGGAAAGAAGGGAGAGGAAAGGATGGAGCCTTCTAGGTCAAGAGTAATCCCAAAGCAGGTTCTGATTCGGTACAGTTCTGTCCGGAAGCAGCAGGGATGCAAAAACAGGTCACTGCCCCCTCCCTCCTTGTCCCTTTTGAGAGTCTGCTGGAGGCCAAGTTTATTCTTCCCCCATTCCCCACCCTGCTACCTCATTTCCTTGGTATTTCTATCAGTTCTGTCCTCGTTTCCTTTTTGTCCAATTTTCTCCCCTTTCCCTTCATTCATAACATTTAAAAATTTGGAGCCAAAAAGATCCCTAAAATACCCAGAATATAGATGGCAGAGCTGGAGCAGATCTCATAGGATGTCAGCGCGAGAAGGGTCCTGGGAACATAAACAAGCTGTCGGAGCCAACGTCCTCTACAGCCCATTAAGCCCCTCTCATTTTACAGTGCTGGAATGTGATGCTCCGGGAGGGGAAGGGACTGCCCCAACATCACATAACAAGTCACCGGCCTAATTGCCGCTAAAACCCGGATCTCCTGACACCCACCAGCTCAGCACTTTCCATAAAACCTGACCTCCCCAAATTCCACCCAGCACTCTCACGTACCCTGACATGGAGGGCAGCTATTTGCCACTGACTTGCTTTTCCTTCGTCATGTTCCTTTCCTTCTTCTTGTCTCAGTTTTCCAGTTAAATAAAGAGATTGAACTCAGTGTAAGTACCAGCATCTCTTAGGACTAACATTCTATGTTCTGTATCTAAGGACATCCTGTGTTTCATGTTTGAGGGTCCTCTGAGCTGGGGCATTTTATGATTGCATGAGTCTATCTTCCACCCTAATTTTTAGACAGGTGTGTGCTTGAGAAATTGGAGGAAAAGGGTTTTATTTTCCAGAATAAATGGTAAATGTCACACAGTCTGTGTGTGTGTTTGAGGAATAGGAGAAAAGGGTTTTTATATTCCAGAATAAAATGATAAATGCCAAAAAGTCTGAATGTGAAGACCCCTGTCTCTGTGTGATGGAGAGACAGATCAAGGCCCCCCAGGTCACATAGGGCCTTAGAGACGAAGCCCAGAGGAGGACCCGAGATTCTCCCCATCCTGAATTCTCCCCTTTCCCAAACTCACAGAATACCAGAATCTCAGAATTCAAAGGTCATCCTGTACTGGGCAAGTGCTCTCAGTATGGACTAGTGATCTATGCTTAAAGACCTTCAATAAGAGGCTGGAGCAGCCTCCCTTCTAATGGCTCAGAAATGTTTGCAGCCCATCCCTACGGGGTTAACTGGAGCCCATTCGGTAGAGCGTGAAATTAGTAAGAAAGAGGTGGCTTGTCAACACCCAAAATAAACCAGCCTTGGAAAGGAAAGGGAATCAGACGACATCTGGCTGCTACTGGTGACACATCTGGAGGGAAGCAGGAAGAGTCCTGGCTGGGAGTCGGGAGCCCTGGCTTCCAGACTCAGGCTTGCCAATGGTTTTCTGTGACTCTGGTGAAGACCCTTCTCTTCTCTAGGTCTCAGCTTCCACATGTGAAAAATGGTGAGACTGGACTTTGAGGGCATAGGATGTAATAATTTTAACTACAGGACCCACTTTGAGACTGATACGAGGCTTACAAAGCACTTTTCCCCACACCACCCCAGGGCTGGAACAATCTAAGTATTATGGAATCAACGTCAGAATTGGGAGGGATCTCACAGGCCATCTGGTGTAACACACAGGGAGAAGAATTCCCTCTGCTAAGTACCTGAGAAGTCCTGGTGCCAGTTGTAGTTACCAGAATGGGAAACTGAGTCCAGAGAGGGGGAGGGTCTTCAGAGAGGATATATCATAGAAAGTGTGTGTGATGGGGGGGAATTATCAATCAGTGTGAGTTTGCACTGAGCTCATTCATTTGCTTGCTTCATTCAGTGATTCACTTCATTCATTCATTTTTTTTCAATTCATTGCAATTCATCAATACATTCATTCCCCAATCATTTATTAAACTCCTTCTCTCTGTCTGGCCCTGGAAATAAGTACGGATACATAATAACACCCGGGCCAAGTTCTCAAGGAACTTGCAACATAATGGGGCTGAGGTACTGGGACTGTGTACACAAATAGTTATAATACAAGGAAGCATGAGATAAAGGCAAAGAAAAGGCAGAAGGTACATATGAGATGTTTGGAGAAGGAGAGCTTATCGAGGAAGGCTTCAGGGAGGAGGTGACAACTGATCTGGACCTTGGATCAATCAGTAAGCATTCTATATGCTAAGCACAAGAGTGGAGAGTTCAGTTCTGGGAATACAGACATGTCCCCTGCCCCCAAAGAGCTTAGAGGGTAAAGGCTATAGCAGAAGGGAACGGGAGCAGGATCAGGAAAGAGAGCGGGGGTCCGTTCCAGACACAGAAATTGTATCAGACATAGAATGAGAAAGGGGAGGAGCAACAAATCGTCCAATTTGGCTGAATTAGAAGTACATGAAGCTAAATAGCATCATAAAACTGGAAAGTTCTCATCAGGCTAGACCATGAGAGGTCTTGAATGCCAGGAAAAGTAATTTGTAGGGGGTTTTGATGGTCAGTGTGAGCCATGAAAGGTTTTTGAGCAGGAGAGTGACAAAGTCAGAGCAGTGAATTAGGAAACTTTCTTGATTAGCATGTGGAGGATGTAGATTAGAGAGGACTGGAAGCAGGGAAACTGGTTAGTAGTCCAGGTAAGAATTAATGAGGGCCTGTGACACTGTCCTATGACTTTTAATCTGGTGCTTTCTCCTCTTCGTCAGGGGTGGATTTGAGAGAAAGTATAGAAGGAGAATCAATAGCATTGGACAACTGACTGGTCCTGAGCTATGAAGGAGAGATGGCTTGGTTTTAACAGTTGGTATCTGTAATTTAGGGAAAGTCTTTTACTTTCCTCATCTGTAAAATGGGTGTTGGATTAGATCAGAAATCACAGAGCTAGAAGACCATCAAGTTCCATCCCCTCATTTTACAGGTGAGGAATTAAGTGGCTTGTCTAAGGTCCCCCTGGCAATAGGCATCTCAGGTTGATTTTTAAGGTCCCGAATCCTAGGCTCTGGTTGTCTGGAGGATGGCAGTGTCAGAAATCAGGAAACAGGGAGAAAGGGCAAGTTAAGGGGACTATGAAGAGTACTGGGTTTGGGGGCTCAGGGCAGGCTACCTGCCCCTATCCCCGAGCCACACTGTAGCCATGGTCTGAGTTATGAGGCTCCCAAGGGAAGGACAATAAGGGAGAGGGGAGGGGAGGGAGAACTGGCCCCTTTGGGATAGATGGGAGGGGAGAGGAGCTGGGAGCCTGGCACCTGCCCTCATCAGTAAGCATTGTCCCCAAACCTCCCTGTGAATGCAGACTTCGCTGATGCATATGAAACAGCTTCCTCTAAATGTGGCTAATTTTAACCCAGTGGGGGGCGTTGGGGGGGAGGGGGAAGCAGAATCTGAAGGAGGGAGGAAGGAAGGATTGGAGGAAAGGAGGAAAACAGGCAGAAAGATGGAGAAATGTCCTGAAGCAGGCGATCGGAGATGAGATTTCAGTAGCTTTTGGAGACTTACGAGGCATTTTCATCATAATGACCCTCTAAGATAGGGAGAACAAATATATTATTCCCATTTTATATTTCATTTTTTCATATGGCTTAAAGCAGGACTGTGCCGAGGTGACAGAGCTAGTAAGTGGCGGAGCTGAGACAAAGCCAGGTCTTTTAATTCCCAGTCCAAGGGCTCTTTCAGTTATTCAACCTGTCAGCCAATCAATCTGGGGGGGGGGGATTATATGTGTCAGCCTCCTCAGTGCTGAAGATAACAAAAGAACGCCTCCCTTCAAGGACTGTACATTCTAGTGGGGCAAGAAATATGTAAGTAATACTGCACATACAGGAGTGTGAAGGGCCAGTAAGAGCAGAGGGAAGACTAGCTGTTGGGGGCAGCAGGGTTAGGAAAGGCTTTTTGTAGAAGATGTGGGCTGAGGCTTAAAGGAAGCCAGGGAAATTAAGAAGCAGCTTAAGAATGGAGGAAAACTCGGGGAAGGGAAAGGAGGGAGGATGAGAGAGACAGACGGACAGAGAGAGACAGAGAGAGAAACTGAGACACAGAGAGAGACAGAGAGAGGAGAGGGAGAGAGATAGAGAGGAGAGGGGGAGAGACAGAGAGAGACACAGAGAGACAGAGAGAGAAACAGACACACAGAGAAATAGAGACACACAGAGAGAGGCAGAGAGAGGAGAGGGAGAGAGACATAGAGAGAGAGGAGAGGGGGAGAGACAGACAGACAGACAGAAACAGAGATAGAGACACACAGAGAGATAGAGACAGAGACAGAGAGAGAGGAGGAAAGAGAGGAACACACAGATAGAAAGAGGGGGAGAGACACACAGACACACAGAGAAATATTAGGGGAGGGAGAATGAGAGAGAAGGCTTCCTGGGGTGCCATGATTTATCTTGGACATAAGATCACAGACTTTATAACAGAGGGGGATCTTGAAGATTGTCAAAGTTCCCTGCAGAAAGATGACCCATGAATTCCTGAAACATTCCATGTTTTTTTCCCATTCACTTCTCATTTCCTTGTAATCTGGCTTTTAATCCTACCTGAAGACAGATAAACTGCTCTCTCCATGGTTACTGATGATTTCCTAGCTGTTAAATTCACTGGCCTTTTCTCAGTCTTCATTTTATGAAACCTTTCTGGCATCATTTCCACCTGCTTCTCCTGGACACTCTTGTTTCCTGGATACTTTCTCCACTGTGTAGTAGCCTCCTAAATGGTACAGAGACTATCTTCTTGTCTCTCCCATTTCCAACCCATATTTCACACAAAAGCATATTCCTGAAACTGAGCTCTAACTATGTCATTCTCCTACTTAGAAATCTTCAGTAGCTTCCTGTTATCTCTAGTATAAAATGCAAAACCCTTTGGTTTCTATGACAGTACTCTGTTTTTCTCTAAGTGTGACCATTTCTTCTCAGTCTCCTTTGCTCAAGGATCATCCGGCTTCCAACCAGGAAGTGTGGGCATCCTCTAGATTTCTTCTTGGGCCCCTTTCCTTTTTCTTTTTACATTTCAATTGTATTTTATTTTTCCAAATACATATAAATATAGTTCTCAATATTCACTTTGTTAAGATGTTGAATTCCAATTTTTTTCCTTCCTCTCTTACCTTTCCTCTCTCTAAGAAACAAGCAAACAATCTGATATAGGTTAAATATGTGCAATTCTTTTAAACAATTTTCCATATTTGTCATGTCCAAGAAAAATCAGACCAAGGGGCAGCTAGGTGGTGCAGTGGTTAGAGCACCAGTCCTGAAGTCAGGAGGACCTGAGTTCAAATCTGGTCTCAGACACTTAACATTCCCTAGCTGTGTGACCCTGGGCAAGTCACTTAACCCCAATTGCCTCAGCAAAAAGCAAAAAAAAAAAAATCAGACCAAAAGGGAAAAAACCATAAGAAAGAAAAAAGCAAACAAATAATAACAAAAAGGTGAAACTACTATGCTTCAATCCACATTCAGTCTCCATAGTTCTCTCTGGATGCTGATGGCATTTTCCATTTGGGTTCCTTTTCTCTCCACTATGAATGCTTACTTCCAATGGATTCAGTTGTCATCTTTACGTGGATGATTCCCCAATATACAAACCCAGCTCTGAGCTTTTTTCCATATACCAATATATGCACAAGACCCAGTCCAAAGCTTCCTACTTACATGAGGGAAGAAATCAAATAGAATAATGGTTTAAATAGCATCAACAATAATGAATTAGAAATGTAATGGAAAAAAAGAATGCCCTGGCTTTCAAATTGTGCATACCTTTTGATCCAGCAGTACCACCAGGATACTGGGTCTATATCCCAAAGAAATTACAAAATAGGAAAATGGATGCACATGTGCAAAAATGTTTGTAGCAGACCTTTTTGTGGTGGCAAAAAAATTGGGAAATGAGTAGATGCCCATCAGTTGGGGAATGGATGAATAAAGTATGGTATATAAAAGTAATGGAATATTATTGTTCTATGAAAAATAATGAGCAAGCTGATTTTAGGAAGGCCTGGAAAGATTTACATGAAGTGATGGTGAGTGAAACAAGCAGAATCAGGAAAACACTGTACATAGACAGCAACAACAAAATTGTGCAATGATCAACTATGATAAACGATGGTTCTTCTCAGCAATTCGGTGATCCAAGGCGATCCTAATAAACTTTGGATGGAAAACGCCATCTACATCCAAAGACAGAACTATGGAGACTGACTGTAAATCAACACATGCTGTGCTCACTTTTTTTCCTTCTGTTTTATTTTTCTTGTAGTTTTTTTTCCTTTTGTTCAGATTTTTCTTTCCTAACATGATTCATATGGAAATATATTAAAAAATGAATGTATATGTATAAACAAAAAAATGTTGTTTTACATGTAACTGAGGAAAATAAAAATATATGAAATAAGAAAGAATGCCCTGGGGCTATAGGCTGGGTGGAAGGCTGGAAAAAGCTGCCATTTACCAATCTCACAAGATTCTTTCTGCTCTAGGAAATCGTCTATACTTACCTGCTTGATGGAGAATCCCGGCTAGTATGTGCAGACCCCCCACATGATCTGCCCCAGGAGGGGAAAGTCCGGTGAGTCTCATTCTCTGGGTTCCCACAACCAGACAGAATCATCTATCTTATGGGAGAGGTTGGCACTTGTCACTAATTGACTACCTTCATTGTGGAGTACAGGAGACTTCTGTAAGTCCCCATCTGTCCTCAAACAGTCCCCTCCCTACTTTTTTTTTGAGGTAATCATTAGTTAGCAGCTAGCATTGAGTAAAATCCATAGGATCTTCTCCATTTCCATTCACCTCACTCTCCCTCTTTCCATTTACTTTGAAAAGAAAGTATAAGTACTTATCTCTTCTCAGATTCTATTAGCTAAAATGGAGTTAATGACCACGGGAGTTTAATTAAAGCTTTAAAGAGAAATCAGTAAACACTCTTGGGCACTGGGTACCATGTTAGATTTATTAGGGAAAGTCATGCCCTTGTGAGGGGCACCCAGCCTCAGAACTGTCTCCCTAAAATTCAGCTCTGTTCTTGCTTCCCCAAACCCAAGCCTGGTACACAGTAGGTTTTTAACCAATATTTGCTGGTGAAAGCAGGAGGTAGGAGGAATAGGAACATCTCTTCTTAGAATTCAGTAATACAGAGAAAGAGAATGGAAGGTGGGAGGAGGCACCAGCTTGTGTGCTTTTCTGTTTCTCGTAGGAGTTTAAAAGTTTTTAATCATTACCCTCTCCCTCTGAGATGCTGCTTCCTCTGCTTTGTCATTGAATTTTAGAATCACATGTTAGACTTTTAGAATTCTAGAATGTGAAAATCACAGAATGTTGGCTTCATGGAATTTGGAAATGCGATGTTAAAATCATAGAATCACAGAAGGCTGATGTTAGAATTTTTATGTTAGCGTCATAATAGCATAGAATATTAGAATCTTAGAAGTTAGAATCACAGAATTTTAAATTTGGAGAATGCTTGAATCACAGAATGGAGACTCATTGGATGTTATGATTATTTTGGAGGAGGAGATGGGTGGCAAGGGAATCGGGGTTAAGGGACTTGCCCAGAGTCACACAGCTAGTGTCAATTGTCTGAGATAAAATTTGAACTCAGGTCCTCCTGACTCCAGGACCAGTGCTCTCTCCACTGCTCCACCTAGTGACCCCGAATGTTATAACCATATTAAGTATGTTAGAATTAGAGATTGCAGTTCCCATCTGAGTTCAAACCTTCATCTCTCACTGGGAATCCTGTTAGGGGTTAGATAATTGATAACCTTGATGCTTTCTGTCATGCTCTGAGCTAATTAGGATACTAGAACTGTTTAATTTCCGAATTAAATTTAAAACATTTATTAAGAATATATTGATGACTAGAGGTATTATGCAGCCGTAGATAGAACATGTTGAACTTGAAGTAAGAAAGATTCTACCATAATGGCTGTGTGACTCCAGGAAAATCATCTACTCTTTCTGATCCTAATTCTCTCATCTGTAAAATGGGAATGTTATAGATTCATTGGTGTTATTTTCCTCAAAGTATTTTTCTGGGGCTCAAGTGACTAAATGTGACTTGCAAACATTATTGAATGCTATGTGAATGTCAGTTATCTTCTCCAGACCCTGGAGGAAGTACAAAGATTAGATACAACTTGTTCCCTAGCTCATAAGATTCATTTGATACAGGTGATAAGACATAGACACAAATGATTTTAATAAAGAGATAGGGTGTGCAAGTATATGAGAAAGAGATAACAACATGGAAAGAGGGGAAAGAGAGGAAGAGAGAGAGGTGGAGGAGGGAGAGGGAGAGGGAAAGAAAGAAAGACAAAGAAAGAGACCGACATAGAGAGAGACAGACAGAGAAAAAGACAGAGAGAAGAGACAGAGAGAAATGGGGAGAGAGGGAGAGACAAAGGCAGAGAGAAACTGGGGGAGAGGGAGAGACAGAAACAGAGCGGGGAGGAGAAATTGATTATGTTTAGCTGGGGAGACCAGGCAAAGCTTCTTGGAAAAAATGCATTGAAGCTGGATCATAGAATCTTAGAATCACTGAACATTAAAGCAGTGAGGGACCTTAGAGAACATTTATTTTAACTCTATCAATTTATAAATGGAAAAGTGAGACTCAGATCCCATGACTTGCTTTAAGTTCCATAGCTAGTGTCAGGCTCAGGATCAGAATTCAAACCAGAAGCAGAATCAATATGTGAACTAAAAATGTCCTGTTGACTAGGCTTAAGGATGCCTTCAGTATCTCTAAGAGAATCCCCAAAAGATTAGTCTGGGGATACTTTCCCTACCCACAGCATGTTCAGTCTAACCCAATCCAATGTAGCCATTATTGTGGTTATAGGGCTTCCTTCCCTTCCAAGACTCTGGGTTCACATGGACCAGGCTCACTCCTGGGGGATGATTCTAAGAATGTCTCTTTCTCCCTTTGACTCATTGTCTCCACTTAAACATCACTTACATTTGGCTTGTGTCATGAAATGTGAGTAATGAAGAGGAGAGGAGAGGGACTCAGCTCTGATACAAGCACTGATGGTACCAAAGACATATCTAGGAGGGAGAGCTTTTATTTCACTGTATAGAAAATGCACACAACAGAAAGGATTTGCAGGAACCATAAACAGATACAGAAGTACACAAAGCACTCGGTCCAAAAGCTCTCTCAGGAAAAGAACTGCATTTGAGCCTGGTGTGGGAGCCACCTTTTGTTGTTCTGCCCCTTGGTCAGCCCTCTTTCTGGCAAGTTTCACTATGAGTTTTGGATTCCTAACCTGAGGCAGGTGATACCTCAGATACTTACTTGTGACCCTGGAGAAGACACTTAACCATTGTTATGCCACTTTTCTTAATTGTAAAAGCATTTATAATAACAGACTTGTTGTGAAGAGCAAGAGAGTACAGTACCCTGGACAGAGTAGATGCTACATAAATGCTTATGTCCTTCCTTCCCCAACCACAGTGATCTCCCTTAGGAGAGGGACTGTTTCATCCTATTTGGTCTTTTTTGTGGTTCATGGCACAGCTCTGGCTCAGGTGCCACTGACTGGGTGATTTCCCTTAGTGGAATGGACCTCACCTCACCAAGATGCCCTCCTATCTACTCCCCCCAAACAAATGCTTGTGGGGGGTCTGCATTCACTTGTTAAGCCCCTGGTATGTGGCAGGAATTTTGCTCAGAAATGAAGATCTGCAGACATAAAGAAGGGCAGAGCTCCTGCCCTCAGGAAGCTTCTAGCCTGGGAGGCTTGCTGAGATACACGCCAGTGAAAGACAGAATGAGAAATGTGGAGAGAAAGGGTAGTAACCAGGGATGAAAGGCTGGGGAGGGAGGAGTCACTTTGCAGGAAAGGGGATGATGATGATAATAGCATACATTTCTATCAGTCTTGAAGGTACACACTTAATAATAACCCTACATAGGATAGTTATTGTGAACATTTTTGTTCCCATTTTAGAGATGAGAGAACTGAGGATTTGAACACTCTTGACTCCATGGCTACCATTGTTTGTGTTGCACAAGGGCCCATCAAAAGAGTAGTATCTGAATTGGATCTCAAAGGGAAGAAAAGCTTTCAACAAGGGGAGATGTGGAAGGAGCAGGTTATTAGCACGACAAGATTCAGGGAATAGACCGTGTTCCTACCTGACTATCCACGACTTCCTCTTATCTGAGTCTTGAACAGATATTTAGGATCATAGATCTAACATGAGGATAGGAAAGCCAAAGAACTTGTCTAAAATCACATATATGATAAGGGAAAGAGGGAGAAAAGGAAATAAGCATTTATTAAGTTCCTACTGTGTGCCAGCCACTGTGCTAAGCAGTTTTACAAATATTACTTTATTTAATCCTCACAGGAATCCTGTAAGGTAGGTGCTATTACTATCCTAATTTTACAAACTGAGGCAAACAAAAATTAAATGACTTGCTCAGGCTCACACAGCTAGTAAGTTTCTGAGAACATATTGACTCCCAAGTTCACCTTGTACTCTTTCAGCTTCTACTTAGTTGTCTCTCAATGCCTAACAATAGAATTTGAACCCAATTCCTCTGAATACATGATCAGTGCCCTTTGCACAGTACCACAATGCTTTCCTTAAGTAATCGGGAAGAATTTACAAATCTACAAAGTGTCTGCTATATACAGAGTACTATACTCACTCTTGTGGATGCAAAGATGAAAAATGGGATTCAGCCTGCCTTCTAGGAGCTTCTGATCCAATGGAAAGGACAGGATGTGTTATACAAATAACATTACAAAAGGTATCAGATAGAGTGCCCTGTGAGAAATTCTAGGAGCAGAAATTCCTTTTAATTGGGGAGGAGGTTGTGTGGGAGAGGATAAGAAGATTTCCTGGAGGGGATAGTCTCTAAACTGAGCCTTGATGGAAGGAGAGGATCTTCAGAGGGAGAAATTTGGGGAGAAGACATCCCAGAGCAAATGACTAAGGGATGGAGAAAGCAGCATGAAATCAGAATAGTGGATAGTTCAGACTGACTAGAGCACAGAATGAATGGATGGATGGATGGATGGATGGATGGATGGATGAATGGATGGGATAAGTTGAGCCTGGAAAAGTTGTTTGGGGCCAAACCATGAAGGTCTTGAGTGTCGGGACCAGAATTTGTCATTATCCTGTAGGTAATAGGGAACTCCTGAAGGTTAATGAACAGGAGAGTGGCACAGTCAGACCTGTGAATGGGAATTAGATGAGAGAAATGAGAGGGGGGAAAAATTGGAGTCCAGGTGAGAGATGATGATGGCATGGCCTAGAATGGCACTAGGGGAGTAAGACAGAAGGGGGAAGAATGCCAGAAATACTAAGGAGGTAGAATCGATAGGACTTGGCTGAAGAGCCCATATCTATCAGGAAGAAAAAAAGGCTGAAAAGTGACATAGGGGCTGAAAGGAGAATGTGGGCTGGATAGGGTGAATCAGAGGAGAAAGAACTGAAATAGGAGGAGGAAGAAGGAATGGGAGCAAGATGCTCCAAAAAGCATGAGGAAGTGTCTGGGACAGTCCATCTTTGGCATAAATCGGAGGAAGGGAAGGCCAGGGAAGAGAAGGGATGTTATAAACCCTGGTTCAAGGACCAGCCCTGGAGGCTTCTGTGGCTGGGCAAGATGCCAGAGGGATGAGTGCATTGGCACAGGGCCTGTTCCTCCAGGAAACCCTGGATGGCCTACAAACAGGGGCAGGTGTGAAGTGGTAGCAGGGCCATAAAGATAGATAAGGCCCAGGGGAAGTGGGGAAGGGCAGAGGTTGGGCCTCCTCCCTGGACCCCAGCTCACAGGAGAAATAAGGCCCTTTCCTTGGAGATTCCTAGATCTGGGGAGGAGAAATGACCCTTACCCTCTGAGAACCCTTACTCTGAGGGAGAGATGGGATCCTCGAGGATTTTGCTCACTTTCCTCTCATATCCCAGAATCATGGGGATCTCAGACTGGGAAAGGCCTCTGAGCATCTATGGCAAGTTAATTAATTTCCCTGCTCTTCAATATGCACATTTTTAAAAAGAGAGGATTGGACTAAATGATTTTTCCAGCTCCAGCTCTATGACCCTAAGCCAAATTCAATTAAATTCAACAAGCATATGCTGTACAAAGTTCTGGGGATAAAATAAGTCAGTACCTGTCCTCCAGGAGCTTAAATTCTACTGGAAGGGGAGGGAGCCACATGTATACATATCAGGAAATCTACTCAAAGTAAATACAAATTAATTTTTCACCAGGGGAAGGAACATTTGGTGTGGGAGGAAATCAGGAAATCAGAGATAGGATCTAAAGGGAATCCTGAATAGAACAAGGCATCCCAAGCATAAAGGACGTTCCCAGTTGTTGGATAGTTGTGATATCAAAGGAAATGAAATCTCCTTTCCTTCCATCTCTGTTCCTTGGGTTGCCCTCTGGGGTAAAGTTGAATAAATCTTCAGCTAGCTAGTCCTGAAGATGCACAGAGAGCCATCATCATTGTGACCCCCCCCCATATTTCCTTCTTTAGGCTAAATATCCCCAGTTCCTTCAGTGAGTCTTTTTATGGCCTGGTTCCTGTTCCTCACAGCATCTCAACATTTGGAGTTGGAAAGGACCTTGGCATCTGTCTAATCCAACCCAGATGACTCCCTATATCTGACAAATGAGCTCATCTTCCTCTCCTGGTTCTCTCTGCACTGGCTACAGTTTGTCAATGTGGTGAGGTCCCAGGACTGACCCAGGGCAGAGTATAGCAGAACTCTTTCTTCATTACTCTGGATGCTATGGCCATCTTTTTACAGCCAGAAGAGGGATAGCTTTTTCCACTCCTCTTTTACACTAGTGACTCATTTTGAACTTTTAGAACATGAAAATCCCCAGCTTGAAAAAAGGGTCCACCTCCATTTCAAAGGCATAGATTTCTTGAGCTTTAAATAAGTCCTTATTTACCCCTTCAGGGGTCTTCTTAGGATAAAAATTGTGAAATCCCTCACTGGAGAGGAACCTCATTCCTTTTCTGCTGTAGTTAAAGTCTGTTCCTTTTTGTTTATTCTCTGGTGAGACAGGGAGTTCTTAAGAATATCCAGGCTTTAGATTTCTAGGGTCTACATATTTGTTTCCACTGATGATGTGCCCAGTGTCTAAATACCTTGGATGAGTTATGGGGATCAGAACTTAGGGATGGGATGTGTCAGTTCAGTGAGGGGCTCTGCAAAGGTGATGGGAGCTCAGTGATGAGGATGGGGAAGAAACTTAGAGGGTGCAGGCTGAGCATAGGCTCAGGATATTCAGGGATTTAGTGAAGATGATACAGTTATTAATTGAGGGGAATGAATAGGAACTCCAGGTTAGTGAGGAGATGGACATTCTCTAAAGAAGCTAGAACTGTTCCCTTCCCTATTCTTTTCCACCCACTTAAATAGTTGTTAAAGGCTCTCTCATCAAAGATGTGTGTTTTCTCTCTCTTTCGTTTCTTCCATCTGCCTCTATCTTTGGCTGAGCAGACTCTGGCCGCTCTGGGGCTGAGAAGAGACCTCTAGAGACATGAATCATTGACCAACCCACTCCCTGGGACAGCTGGCACTGGGGTGTTCAGGAGAGCAAGGAGAGATGAGACTGGGAGAAGGATGTTGAGAAGGAGGACCCAGAGACCAACTGGGGGCCAGAAGTGGGTGGCAGAGCCAGGCTTAGACAAGAGAAAGAACAAGTAGGATATGCAGAGAGATGCCTGGAAAGAAGGAAATGGGAGATACAAATGTAGGGCTTAGTAGAGAGAGATTTGGGGATGGAATTAGCCCTGAGAACTTGAGCTAGACTCTTCCCTTTCCTTCCCTGAGCCATTTTCCTCCTTTCAAAGGACAAGTTTGGATTAGACCAGGGATTCTTAATTCTTTTTTATGTCATGGATTCCTTTGGTAGTCTGGTGAAGTCTGTGGCCTCCTCGGGAAAAAAAATATTTTAAATAATTAAAGGAAATGCTATATTTCGGTTAGAGTTTCAGTGAAGATAAAGATGTATTTTTCCAATTCAAGTTTATGGATTTACTGAAATCCATCCTGGGAGCCGCAAGTTAAGAACCTTTGAAATTGATGAGCTGATATTCTGGGTTCTAAGAACTGTTTCAATTCTCTGCATCTGAGCTGAAGGTTGGGATTTCAAGTGAAGATGGAAGATAGGAGGAGTGAATGAATGAGAGAATACTCATGGAGAGGGTATATCAGAAGGGGAGAAGTGAACCTGGAGATGAACCCTGGACCTAAGATAGGGAAGGAGTAGAGGGGAATTATTAGAGGGTTGGGAGGTTTTAGTGATGGCAATGGGGGATTCAGTGAGGGAGATGGAGAACTGGAGGTGTGGGTGGACTTAGCAAAGTAGGTAAAGACATGTTTGTACTTGATTGTTTAAAAATGTTTTATAACTGCCCTTCAGTGTAATTAGTTTCCTTTGTATTCTGTGTATTTTATTTTCATGCATTTAAAAACATGATTCTGAGAAGGGCTTTGTAGGCTTCATCAGATTGTCCATGACGTTAAAAAAAAAGGTTAAAAATATATTTTAGCATGTTTAATATATATTGAATTACTTGCCATCTGGGGGGTGGAGAGAAGGAAGGGAAATTTGGAACACAAGGTTTTGCAAGGGTCGGTGTTGAAAAATTATCCATGAATATGTTTTGAAAATAAAATAAAATAAAAAACTTCAATTATTAAAAACAATTAAAAATTAAATTAAATTAAAAAATAAAAAAGTTAAGAACTCCTCGTATAGAATGTGGTTAGAAAAGAACCTGAAAATGAGCCTTCAGATGAAAAGAGGGAAGAAGGGAGGAGAGCAGGTGAGGTCAGACCCCTTACTTAGCAAGGTCTTGGGTGAGCCAAGGGAGAAACCAGACTTCCCTCTTCAGCAATGTAGATTGAACAGCGACACCTTGTGGCCTAGTAGGGGACCTCCTGCTCCCCAGATTCTCCATTTGGGTGGGGTCCACCCCTCCCCCTTAGTGCAGTCCCCCTCCCGAGCCCAAAGTCCAGATCCAGGAAGCTCCCTCCCTTCCTTGCCCCACGGTATTCCTCCATTCTCCTTGGTTCTGAGATCCAGGGACCACCCACGCCAGGGAACCCAGCAGGACAGAATTCTTGAGCTCCAGGCAGTTTAAGGGACAGCATGGGGGTGCAGAGAAACCTGCCTTTTGGTGTGGTCCCCACCAAACTGGACACAGACCCAGGGTGGCCAAGGAGGCCGGCTGGAGCTGCCGGCTGGCTGGCCCTTCATGCTCTCTGGCTGAGCATCCTTGCCCTGCTGGTCCCTGCTTCCTCCTGGGTCCTCCACAGTCCGCCCTCCCTCCTCTTGCCTGACCTTTGCCAGGTCCCCCTTTGCCCTCCCTGCCAGGCTCCGGCACCGGCCCCCCTCCTCCTCTCCCTTGGCTCCCATCCCACTCAGGGCAAAGTGATTTCTATAAACCTAATTAAGTGGAGGAGGCCTGGGGAGAGGGGGGCGCCAAGGACAATTAATCATCAGGGAGTGACATTTGGCGAAAGATTGGCTGGGTAATTAAGCAGGAGGTGAGCCAGAAGGCGCTGCAGAGGGAGAGGTAGCAAGAGGATTCAGCAGCTCCCCATCCTCTGCCTGCTTCACTGAGTCCAAATTCCTCGGGCTGGCACCCCAGACGCTCCCTGATCCCGTTCCTGGCATCTGAGCTTACCACACACTTGTCCTTGGCATTCATGGGCCGCTCTGATTTTGGCCCTGGCATTCGAGGCTCTTTGTGATCTTGTCCCTGGCATTCAAAGTTCTCCCTGGTCTTGCCCCCATCATTCAAAGCCCTCCATGATTTTGTCCTTGGCATTTGGAGTTCTAATTTTGCCACGACCTTCTCTCCCTCTGGCAGTGGCCAGGCTAGTCTCTTCAGGGCTCCCAGACCACATCTGACTCCTCTCCCCATCTTGCTCATGAATTTCATACATTGTAGCATTTTCCTGACTTCTGCAAAGGTACTTGGTCTGATGATGATGGTGACTCCTCTCATTAGAAATACTTTCTGAATTCAAGTCATTTTCCAGTTGATAAATGGTTAAAGGATGTGACAATTTTTAGATGAAGACATTAAAACCATTTATAATCATATTAAAATGCTCTAAATCATTTTTGATTAAAGAAATGCAAATTAAGACAACTCTGAGGCACTACTATAGACCTCTTAGATTGATTAAGATGACAGGAAAAGATAATGATAACTGTTGGAGGGGATGTGGGAAGGCTGGGAGACTGATACATTGTTGGTGGAACTGTGAACCGATCCAGCCATTCTGGAGAGCAATTTGGAGCTATGCTCAAAAAGTTATCAAACTGTGCATACTCTTTGACCCAGCAGCATTTCTATTGGGCTTATATCCCAAAGAAATCATAAAGGAAGGAAAGGGCCCCACATGTGCAAGAATGTTTGTGGCAGCCCTTTTTGTAGTGGCTAGAAACTGGAAACTGAAGGGATGCCCATCATTTGGAGAATGGCTAAATAAATTATGGTATATGAATAGTATGGAATATTATTGCTCTGTAAGAAACGACCAGCAGGAGGATTTCAGAGAGGCCTGGAGAGACTTGCATGAGCTGATGCTGAGTGAAATGAGCAGAACCAAGAGAACATTGTACATGGCAACAAGAAGATTCTGAAGGATGTGTCTCTTTTCACCAGCGAGGTGATTCAGGCCAGTTCCAATGGACTTGTGATGGAGAGAGCCATCTGCACTCAGAGACAGGACTGTGGGGACTGAGTGTGGATCACAACATAGTATTTTCACTTTTTTGTTGTTGCTTGCTTGTTTTTTATTTTCTTTCTCATTTTTTTCTTTTTGATCTGATTTTTATTGTACAGCATGATAAATGTGGAAATGTGTGTAGAAAAATTGCACATGTTTAAAAAAAAGAAATGTTTTCTGAAAATGTTATGGTGGAAAGGGCATTGGGTTTGAGGTCAGGGCCTGGTTCAAATACTGATTTTGCCACTAACTACCTGTGTGATTTAGGCAAATAACTTGGTTTTTATGAGCCTCAATTTCCTCTTCTGTCAAATGAGAAAGTTGGGTCAGACGACATCAGAGGTCATTCTCAGCAATAAATTCACAGATCCTTTGATAGGACTTTCTGAATCTTGACACCCAGCTCAAGCCTCACCTCTTACCAAAATACCTTCTTGCCCAGCCTAACCCACAGAGAGCCCTGATTGACCTAAAAAACCTTGCACTAGGTATTCCAGCCTGGCTCACATCAGCTTCCTGGGCCCCTGGCTCTTCTTGCTAAGGCCCATCCAGGTCTTTGTTTTCATGGTTTTGTCCTAACAATAATTTTATTTTTTAAATAATAGCTTTTTATTTTCAAAATATATGCAAAAATAGTTTTCATCATTCACTCTTGCAAAATCTTGTGTTCCAAATTTCTCTCCCTCCCTTCCCCCCTTCCCTATACAAGTTATCCAATATATGTTAAACATGCACAGTTCTATACATATTCCCACATTTATCATGCTACACAAGAAAAATCAGATCAAAAGAGGGGAAAATGAGAAAGAAAATAGAAAGCAAGCAAAAAACAACAAAAAGAGTGAAAATACTATGTTGTGGTCCACATTCACACCAGATAGATCTCTCTCCAGATGCAGATGGCTCTCTCCATCACAAGTCTATAGGAACTTGCCTGACTCATTCCTAATAATAAGTTTAAACTTCACACAGCCCTTTGAATATTACTGACATCTGGTCTTGTGCAGCTCCCTGCACTCAGAGACCCAACACGCCTAACCTTGAGAACCTTCTTCTTATTTTTGCCACTGCCACATGCCCTTGAAAGCTCATGTTCTGCTCCTTCCTTGCCCTTTCCCTCTTATTTACAGGGGTGCTTAGAGCTAGCAACTTGGAACCTGGAAACCTGAAATTGCATCTTGTTGCAGAGACTGACAAGTCATTTAACATATGACCACATCTCTAAATCGAGGAGGGGAAAACTTGTTTCAGTGAGCTCATAGGATAGTTAAAACATAGGAGAACACATGGGAAATCCGGTATTGTTGTTTATTCGCAAGAGACTGGGCTTGAAATTGTGATTTCATTGGATATGAGGGAAGTCCCAGGAGAGGAAATTCCTTCCACCTATGTAGGTCTTCACCTTCTGAGTAATATAGAGTCTCTTAGAGTTGCCCTGAGCACCAAGGGGTTAAGAAACTCCTTCCACCTATGTAGGTCCCCACCTTCTGAGCAATGCAGGATCTCATGGAGTTGCCCTGAGCACCAAGGGTTAAGTGATTTGCCCAGCATCAATCACACAGCCTGTATATGACAGAGATGGGACATGAACCCAGATCTTCTTAGCTCTAAGTTTCTCTGTCCTCTATAAACAGGCTACTTATTCACATGGGAATCGTGTGCTAATAATGCTGCTGGTAGTACATAGAATCTCCGAGCTGCAGGGCCCCTTGGAGGCCACCTCCATCAGGTGTATCAGAGCAGGGAATCTCTAATGTAGTCATGTGGTCATCCAGCCTCTGCACAAAGTCCTACAGTGATGGGGAGCCTGCTGCCTCCTCGGGTGGTCCTTCCATCTAGGAGCAGTGCTAATTGTTAGGAAATTATTAGAATTCAGAAATAATACATCAGGGGAAGGTCATTACAAGAAATTTGTCATGAAATAGAATAAATTAGAAATGAAATGTCAGACTGATTCAGGATTTAGCCACTATGCTCTTTTGTTCATCCTACAGTGCCCAAAGAGGGGGGCCTGGACAGAGTGTCTTTGAAGATTGTAAGCTTCCTGAGGGCAAATATTGTCTTTGAAGACTGTAAGCTCCTTGAGGGCAGAACCTGGGTCTCCCCCTCTCAAAGTCCTGAGCACAGGATTTAGCATTTAGCAGGTGGCAGGAAATGTTAGTTGAATTAAATGAACAATTAATTGAAAGAACTGGTTTTAATTGCATCCAGAAGCTAATTCAGCTTCAGGATTGCTGTGTGACCTTCAGAAAGTGGATGTCTCTTTCTGTGTCCTGCTTTCTTCTGATGTAGCCTAGGAAGTATGCTCTAAACACACAGTTTTTTGTGGCTCCAAAATGGAGGTTTGAGGACCTCAGAGTGACCCTGAGGTGGAAAATTCTGACACAAGCTTTGAGATCTTGAACAAGTCTTTTCTGTTTCTTCAGCTGTAGCAATGGAGATAATAATATACTATCTCCTTCATTTGCAAAATAGGAGATAATACTGTGTCACCTATGTCACAGGAATGTTGCAAAGAAAGCACTTAGAACTTAAGTAACTAACTTTGTAAAAGCACCTACTATGTCCTAAGATCTTTGCAAATATTAATCGCGTTTGATCCACACAACAATCCTGGAATTATTGTTGGAATTATTCTACAACCACTCTCACAAATGGACTCTCTTCTGCCCATTTGTGGATTATCCCTGTTTTCCACTTTTTTTCCTTCTACTTTCTGGGTTTCTTCTCCTTTTCCCTGATCAGGGAGAGAAGGGGAAAGTCTAATGCACAATGAAAATGTTGAGTGTTTGGAAGGAGGACATGGATTATCCATTTCCACTGGACCATTGAGAGCAGATGCACTGAGGCAGCTAGGCAACACTGTGGATCGAGTGATGAACATGGAGTTAGGAAGATTTGAATTCCACTCCTGCTGTTGTAATCACTTAATAGATGTAATAGAAGGCCAGGGCATTTCATCTTTCTCTACCTCAATTTCCTCATCCATAAAATAAAGGTATTTATCTATCTACTTCCCAGGGTTTTGGTGAGAATCAGATAACATATGTAAAGTACTTTGCTTTACATATACAAATATACCTTCACATTTATAACATATGCCTCCCCAACACTAAATTTATGCTATATAAATGCTAGCTATTATTAGAGATGATGGGAGGCAATTGGGGAGCAGCGTCCCAGCTAACTGTGTGCCAGGGGCTAGAGTTCAGCTGATGGGCTCTTGTTTTTGTCTCAGAGATGCCGTCCAGGCCTGGGAGCGACTGAGCTGCAGTGGGCTGGGCTCCTCAGATTTGCCAGAGAAAGCATTGACAGGGCTGACTGCCCCCCTGGCTGCTGACAGACAAGGTAATACCCAGACCCAGCCTGGGCTGGCGGGGCCGCAGGGGAGCTTGTGTGTCCCTTTCTGTCCTGTCACCTGTCTCCTTATCCGAATTCCTCCCTGGCCTTGTCCATGTCTCCCTCTCATCCTCTTTCTGTTTGTTCATTCCTTCTGTCTGTTTGTCTCTCTCTCTGTTTCTCTCTGTCTCACTCTCTCTCCCTCTCCTTCCTTCTCTTTCCCTCCCTCTCTCCTTCCCTTTCTCCCTCTATTCCCTCCCTCTCCCTCCTTTCTTCTTCCCTTCCTCCTCTCTCTATCTCTATCTGTCTGTCTGTCTCTCCTCCCTCTCTGTCTCTTATCTATCTGTCTCTTCTCTCAATTGTTCCTTTTTTCTCCTTTTTAAAAAAATTTCTTTCTTTTGAATATCTTGGAAAAGTAAGTCAGAAGCCTGTCTTGTTTTTTTTTCTGTGTTTGCTCTGGATGGATCATTTCCTGGATTTGAGCCTCAGTTTTGTCATCTGCAAAATGGAGATACTCATACTTGCATTGCCCCCTTCTCAGGATCCTCATGAGGGTCGTACTTTAAAGCCCTGAAGCAGTACAGGAACAGATGCCATGTTTTCTTCCCTTGGTACCATGGCCCTGTCTCTCTCCTTTGGCCCCTGGGCTACTTGGTCTGTGTTTGTGTTTCTCCTGTGTGTGATTCTCTGGCTCTCTCTTTTTGTGTTTATCTCATTTTCTTCCTGTGTTTATCCTGTATTTGCTTGTTTTGGTTCTTCTTTTAGTGATTTCCTTCTCACTATCCTCTCTCTGCCCTTACCCTCCCAGTGCTAGTAGTTCCATTGGTGGACAAGGAAGCCGGAGGCGTTGTGGCCACCATCCTGGTAAGAACCGGGCCCTGAGGGTTGGCAGAATGGGGACAGGGCTGGTATAAGGGGGCCATGATTACTCTATAATTTTCTGACTGGGGACAGTGTAGACTCCTTGAATCTATCTCTTCTCTCTGTCTCACATTATCCCTTGGGTTGGAGAGTTGGAGGGGAGTATCTCTGTTTGGGTAAAGGGTTACAGAATGTTCCAATCCTGGATCAGATTCTTGCCTCTGAATTATCTCAATCATCATTATCTCTCATTCCCTATGCTTCCCTCTTTCCCCTCTTTCCCTTCCCCCACTATAAGGTCATACCAGCTGCCCTCGCCTTTAGCATAGCTCCTATCCTCATTCAATTGAATTGAACAAAGATTTATTAATTGCCTTTTATGTATAAGTCACTGGGCTGGTCAGTGAGCATCCAAGGACAAAAAAAAAGAACCAGCAACTGTCTCAAAAGATTCTAGGTTGTGTACAATCTATTCAGATAAAGCATGTTGTTTGGTTATTTGCGGGGGGGGGAGAAAGCACTAGCATTTGAGGCATCATGGAGACTTCAAGAAAGAAAGGCAACTTTTGATCTTGGACTTGAAGGAAGATAAGATTATGAGATTCAAGGTGAGGAGAAGGAGTGCTCCAAGCATGGGCAGTGAGATGGGAGGTGAATGCTTGGAATTGGAGAGATAGGATTTGAGTCTCTGGTAAGGAAACCCAATTTGGTTGGGCAGTAGAGACTGTGAAGGGAAGTTATATGAAAGAAAGCTAGAAAGATAGGTTAGAAACATTATGAGAAATATTGAAAGACAAGTTAAGGAACTGAGGTAATAGGGAGCCACTGAAGGCTTCTGAGCAGGAGACTGGTAGAGCTAAAGCTGTTTCTTAGAAGGAATATTTTGGCACTTGTACAGAATTGGAAGAAAGAGACGCTGAAAGCAGAGGCTATTATAATGGTCTGGACAATGACTTTTCAGGGTGGCTATGTATGTATAGAAAATGAGAAAAGAGAAAGTGGGTTCAAGAGATGTTATTGTGGTAGAAGAGACAGGATCTTTCAGTTCATGGATGGAGTGAGGTTAGGGAGAGGGAGAAAGAAAAGTTAGTTCTGAGGTTATGAACCTGGGTGACTGAAAAGATGGAAGTCACTTCAATAGAAATAGGAACATTTGGAGGAAGGATAGATGTACGAAGTGGCAGTGATGAATTCAGTTTTAGACATGTTGCTCTTGAGATAGACACCAGTGCTCCAGTGGCTTTATGAAGATGCTGCTGCTAGTTCTGCCTGCCTGTCCTATGTGACTCTTATCCAAGTTCAAGTTTGAGACAGAGATGGGAAATCCTTGTGGAGTTGCCAGCAGTCAGTGAGTGATGCTGGAGTTGTGTTGAGGAGGAGGAAGAGGAAGAGGAGGAGGAGGAGGAGGAGGAGGAGGAGGAAGAGGAGGAGAGAGAAAGAGAGAGAGAGAGAGAGAAAGAAAGAAAGAGACAGAGACAGAGAGAGAAAGAGAGAGAGATTGGGGAGGGAGGGAGGGAGGGAGAGGGGGAGGGAAGAGGGAAAGGGGGGAGAGAGAGACAGAGACAGACAGACAGACAGACAGAGACAGAGAAAGAGAAAAGAAGGTTGGGGAACGAAGGAGGGAGGAGGGAAAGACAGGGAGAGAGAGAGAGAAGGAGCGAGAGAGAGAGACAGAAAAGAGAGAGGGAGGGAGAGGAAAATTGGGGAGGGAAGGAAGGAGGGAGGGAGAGAGGGGGAATGAGGGAGGGAGGAAGGGAGGGAAGGAGAGGGAGAGAGAGATTAGAATTAGATAAATTGATCTTGAAGATCTAGAGTTGGTTTTTCATAGTCATATTTCACAAATGAGGAAATCGGAGTCCAAAAAGTCTAAGTGGTCTATCTAAAGCCACACAGATGTTGTGCAAAGGCAGGATTTGAATCTGGATCTTCTGAGCCCGAGCCAGGGTTCTTTCTACTGTACCAGGCTGATTGTGCTCCTCCTCTGAAGTTTGCCTGCGTGACCTTCAGGACAACCTTGTGAGTTCGGTGGTGCAGGCATTCTCATCCCCAATGGTGGAGCAGGAAGCTGGGGATTAGACAGGATAAGATGCTGGCTTATGGTCCCATGGTTACTTCACAGGCCACTGGCCGTACAACTAATAAGTATTAGAGTTGGCGTGGAACCCAGCACTCGCAGGCTCCCCATTACAGCACACTGACTACTAATGAGGATGCTAATTGGACTCGGGGGCACAGATGAGATCACCAAAGGAGAGAACATGTAGAGGGAGAGAAGAGGGCTTGGGAATCACAGGGTCCTAGCTGAGCTGGAAGGAGCCCCAGGGTCCTCAAGTTCACTGGCTCATTTCACAGATGAAGGAAGCCCAAAGCCCAGGGAGGGGGTTGGGACATTTCCAGAGGCTCTTAGGATGGATGTATCAGAGCAGGCCTCAGACCCAGGCTCTCTAGTCAATGCTCTTTCCATCGTGTCCTCCAAGGCTGTCCCTTGGGAGTGTCCTCCCTATGGGGATATAACCATAGAAGAGAACTTGGGGGACCCTCACTCTTAGGGAGCAGGAGACGGATGATCCAATGATCCCACAAAGGAGACTTGGTAAGGCAGGGAGGAAGAAGAGGCCCAGGAGAGAAGAGTGTGAGAGGATTTGAGAGAAGGGGGTGGTCAATGTGGTCAGAACTTACCCAGGGATCAAAGAAGATGAGGGCTGAGGAAAATCTCCCCAGTTTGGCAAGTGAGACCATTAAAGACCATTTCTCTCTCTGTCTCTCTATTTCTGTCTATCTCTGTCTCTCTGTCTCTGTCTTTCTCCCTGTCTTTCCCTCCTCCCTCCTTTCCTCCCCAACTTTCCTCTCTCTGTCTCTCTCTGTTTCTTTGACTCTCTCTCTCTCTCTCCCCTTTCCCTCCTCCCTCCCTTCCTCCCCATTCTTCAAGAGGAGAGTTTTAATGAAGTGGCAGGGTCTAGAGCCAGATTGCAAAGGGCTGAGAAATAAGCTGGTGGTAAAGTGGTGGGCAATGTGAACGTGGACTTTGGCAGTGAAGCAGTAGGCAGAAAACACTAGCTGGAAGGGACGGCTTGGCCAAAGGAAGACTTTTTTTTTAAAGAATTAAACAGACCGAAGCACGTTTGTAAACCACAGGGAAGGAGCCAAGAGATAGGAAGAGGTAGAAAATGAGAGAGAGAATGATTAATGGGGTAAGCTCACAGGGGAGACGGGATGGGATGGGATCAAGGGCACAGGCAGAAAGGTTTGTCTTATCAGGAAGCAGGCCTGGCTCTTCCTCAGACACTGG